>JAKTTS010000490.1:0-12231 GCA_030560485.1 Ascoidea tarda (nom. inval.)
TTATTTGTCTTAATTAGTGTGACTAGAATTGCTGAAATGATCTTTTTTATATGCACCATATTTATTTTGCATGACTATATGTATTAAATAAATTAAGATTGATTTAATAGGAGCTCAAAACTATTTGGGAAAATTTTATAAATAACAATTAATCAATCGAACTGAAAATGTATTACAAATCGAAATCAGTTGCCAGCAAAAAAAGAATAGCAATAATTGGGTAATATAAAATGGTGTGTATCTTGAATATTACTATTGTTTGATGCGGCAAAAAAATGTTCTGAAAAATGACTATCAATGGTATGGTCTGCAAATGATAATACATTATCTAAAAGTTATTGAAAATCTGCTTGTTATAACCATTCATTGAAATTTTGATTTTTTTCTTTGCTAAATAATTGCAAAACCAAAAACTTTTCTCCCAACATATCATAAGTGTATAATTTTGAACTATCAATCTCAAAAACTTTTAACAGTCACAGTAAGTAGTTTAAAGGATCACCACTGATATGATATGCCACATATGAGGCTGAGATCAAATCACCCAGCTATTTATTTGAAAACTCCACACCATGCTCACGCATAGCCGCAATTAAACGAATGTCAAAACAATAATTAATTAGGGTTTTATACAAACAAATCAAAACCAGCCTGAGCCCACCAAATTATTTCTTTGACGTCCAAATTTTAGATGTGTCGGTATCATCGCCAAAATGTGGAACTGAACTCTTGTCAAATTTTTCATCAATATTACCATGAAATAAAATACAAATGATAACGATATCATGAACAACATATTGCTTGGAAACCCAGCGGCAAAAAGTTCTTTAATAGTTTTGACGTGCACATTTAACGTGAATGTTTGCAATATACAATATTTTTGAGTAGGCCAAAATCGTGGGCAATTAACATCATTCATTTTTTTTCACTGATTATTTTATTTATCACGGTGAGCATCTCTTTGCAATTAATATCAATTTTTCTGGAAGCGGTATTGGCCTGTTGATTAGATTGTTCTATCTGATAACCCCATTGGTTTTTTGAAAAACTGGCATTTTCCCTCTAATCATTAATATCAACTTCATTTGTTTGAGCAGCATCAACTGAGGTTCAAAAATTAAACAAAACTGATTAGTTGTTGTTCAGCATTTTCCTTTCATCCACGAAATCTGTTAGGTTACTATCCGTATCATTAAATTTTTCATGAAGTGGTTTTAGGGTCCATGTTTTGCTAATAAACCGTAATGGGATTTACTTTAATAAAAATAGATTTACTCTTATAATCAAACGTTCCACAAGTATAGTTGTTTTCAAAATTATTTTTTCATTTTAGGTTTAATCTAGATTACTTTTGACATCATTTTTTTCACCGCTGTAGAATCACATAAGATTAAATCGGGGGGTTTTTCTTATTCCATTTGTTACGATAAAATTAGTGACACGTCTTTGATTCAGAAAAAAATATTTTCTTTCATAGAACCATATGTTGTTCGAATGACATTAATGAAGGGGCAATTAACAGTGCCAGCCGAAATCTCTATAGGGTTTTTAGGCAGATATATTCAAATATTAGACGTCATTGAATGATTAACATTACCGAGCCATTTTTATAGTTATAATACTTGTGTGTTTCTCGCCATTAATGGCAACAAAAATATAGCCAAAGGACGGATGAGTTGGCGGGTGCACTTGAGCAAAGGGTTATCCGGCTCATTCTAAATACTGCAGGACCAAACGGTTTAAGATGCTAACACTACGTTTATTACTACGAAACATTTATAATAGTTTTATAACTACTAGTCGATAAAATATTCAAGATTTATTTAAATAATTAATTTCACTTTTATTGTTTTTGTCTCATAATTTTTAATGAAATTAAATTTTTTTGTAATAGATTTTTCTTTTAATGTAATTTGTTTTGCCGTACATTTGAACAATTCATTTCAATATTTATTTTAAATCACCGACCCGTGATTTTTATAAGATAATCCAAGTTGAGATCCAAAAAAGACTTTTTAAATTCTTGAACAAGCAATGAATGATTTTCAAATCAATCATCAAAACCGGTTTGATAAACAATCAGCTACATTTTAATTATATTTTTTTTAATCGATGCCCGCCAAACGCATGGCACTGTCGGAATCCACATCTATCAGTATATTAATGTTTATTCATTCAGGTGCATCAAAGTTTGTTAGCAATCTCTATCAATTTTCATTTGGAATAGCAATTGTATGTCTTATCAAAATCTTTAATGCCATAAAATCTTGTTGCGGCTGTGTGCTCTACAAATTTTTTTTGACGACCAAAAAATGATAAAAACATACACCTGCATTTTTTGTGTTTTTAGCGGTGAGACGGCATTGATAAATAATGCTTGCAATTTCGCCATAAACAAAATATTTTTTTCAATAATTATCATTAATGTTAAATGGGAACTTGAGAACGTTGCTGTGCAGAGAAAATAAAATAAAATTTTGCCTCATTTTGAGAAAAAGGGTCTTTTTTTATTTTCAAATGGATGGCGGACAGCATAGTTTTATTGGCCCTCACAGCACTCTTTGCATTTATAATAATAAAAATTTTATTTATCATTCCTATGAACTCGTTAAATCTGCCGTGATTGATCTAAAAATATCATCACATGCAAAAAAATCAAGTCGATATTTTGCAAAATTTAAAAACAAATTTAATCATCCATCTTGCGACTAAATTATCCAATCTCTTGGGCGGACATTATTTTTATTTTTTTGATCGATTGATTAAGAAGCAAAGTAGTCCAGAAGATAATGTTTTATTTCACGGCATCTCTAGGTTGCTGCATTTTCCTCTATTTTTTTCAGTTTCTGTTTGTGAAAGTCTTCACCACTAGCGTGGCAATGCGCCGACCGACAAACGCATTGAATAATTAATATTTACCAAATATATTATCACTACAGAAATTGGTAAATTCATTAACATCTGTTAAGGTGACGTATCACTCAACTGCAAGATGATTTAAATCATTCCAAGAAACTTATTGTCAAAAAAAGGAGTAGCATAAAAAATTCACAATCATGATAATTGGCGTAAACATTAAATAAGTCGGTGGAGTGGTCGATGAAATTTTTTTTGAATTTTTGTCTGGAGAATTCGGCGGTTTGCTTTTCCCACTGGTTAATGAACAGGCCATCAAAATAAATTTTTCAAAACCAGTATTTTCATAAACGACTTTAAATCAGAGCAAGTGGTTCACGGCCATGCTTGCTGTTTTATATAGTATTTTACTTAACACCAGTGACTAATTAACTAGTCGCAAAAGTATAGCAGAAAAAATTTATCAAAGCACCAAAATTCGCTAGTTGGCAATCATTAAATAAAACAAAAGCAGATTTGAAATATTTTTTACAAATAACAAAAAACTTGTCAACCGTAAAATTAAAACTGCATGGGCAAAAACCCAAGCTGGCAGTATAGCGGAATTTTTTTAATTGATATGAACGAACACTAGCAATTTTGCTCATGATCTGATGGAGATGATCATAGTTAATAGCTATAGTCAATTTTGATTAGATAATCGTAACGGCGTCAAATACGTTATTATAAAAATTAAATTAATAAACAAAATAAATTTAAAAACGAAAAAGCCGAATATATACGATGCTGAGTACCAGATATTGTGTTCATAGAAAGCACATGATATTCAAACATAAAATGCTCGTCAATGTTTGCTTGTATAAATCACGCTAGATCAAAAATTGACTTTATTAGTTTGCGGGGATTTAATATATTGTAACTATAAATGTTGGAAATACATTAGTTGGCAAAATTTAAATGAATATATTAAAACAGATCTATTCAATGGTATGTTGCCGTAATATTTTAAAATCAAAAAATGCTTCAAAAAATCAAAATAATTTTTTGTGTCCAACCAATATTAATAAATTTTTTAATGTAAAAATATGATTGGCATTTTCAACGATTGGGGGCAGCACAAATTTTTACTTTATAATCACAACTACAAATGGTATTTGATTAAAAATTTCTTGTTTATTGCTGAATAATTGACATGGTATGAAGTATTTTCTGACATCTACTGTTTTACCTAAAATTTTTAGTTTGAATAAAAGGTAGAAATTTACAACATTATCCTAAATTTTATTTCAGTGCAACTGCTTGACGAGTTAAAAACCTGAAATTAACTATCATAACATATAAATATTGGTTTAATAAAAAATTTAACTGCACTGGTGATTGAAGCAGTGATTACAACGCCGGTTACTCTCACGTAATACGTGTTAGTTGTTTTAACATTTTATTAAAAGAAAATCTTGTTATTTATGTCTGAAAGCCAAAAAAATCAATTTTAATCGTGAAAAGAAAAGCAGATTACATCATTATTTTTGGTAAAGAAGTCTAAATAATTTTTTTCACCACACATGATTTTATTCATATTGGTTTTACGGTCATGAAACTAAAGATCGATCATGATTATAATGTTGTTGTTACGCTGTATTCGCTTCAAATCAATATTAGAATTTCAAAACCAAAATGTGCAGTCATACAAATTGTTAACTTATAAGTGATGTTTTAATTTCATATTAAATTGATTTTAGCTGGAGCCTGGCCAGTGTAAGCTGGAATTATTTTGTAACTATTATCTTGTTGAAAAAAAGATAAGCAGGACACCGCCTTTAATTGTGCCATCTTACTGCAATCAATTATTAATTTTTGTGTTTTAATTTTTAAAATTTTTTCACACAACATTATTTCTATTATTACCTGACATTTTTTTTTTTTTTTAGACCAAAAATGATTGATATCTAAAACCAGAAGCAATGTTCACAAAATTTATGGCCTCGTCACCAAAAATAACATAGACGATCTGCGACTAAGAAAAATAGTTAAGGTGTTATTTTCAAACAAAATAATTTTTTCACATTTTCTCCGTGTATTTGATGAGCTCTGAAAAATCAAAAAACTTAGAAATTTTTGTCACAAAATTTTATTTTTTCGAGCTCTGTTTTGTTTGTTTTTATATTCAAACTTAACATCGAAGTACTTATGCATTTTATTATTGCTTATTAGATGCATTATTTTTGTAATTAATAAACATTTATTTTTATAGGATAAGTAAATTTTGATTGTAATTTACCGACAAATAACAAAATTGTTTCTCATATAGAGACACCTCAAAGACAGTGGGAGCCTTTAATGAAGAGATTTTTGATTGAACGTCATTTGTTTTGCAGTTGCTTGCTTCAATTGCCGTTTATTAGGTGAATATAATTTTATTATCGTCCTAAGTATAGATTTGAAAAATGATTCAGTAATTTTTTTGTATTTTCAAGAATATTTTTTTGATAATTACAAACAAACATGATAACAATTAATTTTGTTAGAAAAAAAAAATTAAGATCCTGTGAGTAGCACCTCATAAATTTCTCATATAATGCTTTTCATGGCCAGCTGGCCAATGATTACTATTTGCAATAAATATAGTTTTTGTAAAATATGTTCTCGAATTAAAAATTCACGTAAATATAATTGGTCGACACTTTGAAAAATTTTTTTTTCATTAAATTTGTTGTTGGGAAGTGTTTTAAGGATCATGGATCTTGTTTTTATTTCAAGATAATGTTCACTTACATTATACCCCTCTTTCACAGAAGCAAATCAATATTTTTAACATTGCTTGTCATTGATTAGGTTATGGTTGTTTGATATTATTTAATTATAAATTAAATAATTCTAATATTTTCATTCTGATTGTTTAGAGTCAAAAAACGTGTTAGAGTCATGAAGGCCAGTTGACATTCTATAACCAAAAATAAAATTGAAAAGAGTTGCTTAAATCACAAAATTATTAATGTCATTAGAAATTTTATTGTTCTTTTAATTACATGATCATTTGTTATTTTTCTTGTTTGTCATGGCTTTCATTATCTTATTATTTTCCTTCCATTTTGCTTTCATTTTGTTATTGTACAAATTCTATAGATAGTTTTCAATCCGTTGATATTTTTTTGTATTTACTTGATAAGAACTATTTTTGTTATTACATTTCTGTGAGTTTTTACAAAACAGTTATTGAAATATATTTATATTGCTGATTCATTCAAATATTTTTTTTTAATGATTGAATGGCATGTGCTCTGTCATTACTTTTTACAATTTGAGGGTTTTCAATAAACTTGGTAATCTAATACTTTTTACAGCATCATTTTTTTTCCGCTCATATTTATATTTAACGGAAAATTTTAAGTTGTTTTGGATTTGCTGATTGTTATCCATCAGTATCATTTGAATGAATTTGATGAGGTTTATTAAACAAAAATTATTTTTTTACAAACGTTTAAAAACCCTAAGTCTGATAACTAATAGCGCAACTCAGATTTTAGGAAATTGTTTGTTGCTACATGTTTCAATGGGGGAACGCTGATGGCTGTCATGGTCATTCATTTCTGAATAAGGGGAATGCTGAGCTGGGTTTTCTGACGATTGAATTTTACTTAGTATTTGTTTTAAAAAAACCATTTCAAAAAAATTTCTTAATGACTTTGATCAGGAATTTTCTCCAAAACCGTTATTGGGGGTTTTTAAAACTGACAAAGACACTTTGTTTATATTTAACAAAAATGAATATTAAATTATTAATATATTAATATCAGACTTGGTTCCACTAGATAAAAATAATTTGAAATCAAATTTATTTCCCATTTATTACATTTTTATTTCTAGCTACAGCCTATCATCAAAAATATATTTTTTTATTTTAGTTGATCTTTAAATCGCTGATTTTATAGAATATTCTCATAGTCGTACAAAACATAAATGAAGATAAAAAAAATTATCCAGTGTGTATTATAGTAGAGATGTTGAAGTATTATCGAATTTAAAATATTGTTAATCAATGAATTTGGCAATAAAATTAAAAATTCGAGCAATGAGCGCAGCTGGTCAAAATGCAAAAAATGCATCTGTTGTTCTGCAAAATATTGGCTGTTTAGTTAAAAAATGAAATGTCATTTTTTTAAATATCGTCTAGTAAGAATTAATAGGTTTAAAATAACAATTAGTTGAATTGACTGTAAAGGACAAAATTCTTGATATAAATGATAAAGCATTAGAGAACGTCAATTTTTTTGAAACTGAAGATCGAAAAATTTTAACACATATATTGCAGATCTCAAAAAAAATTGACGTTGATTGGCAACCTGAAAAAATGAATAGTATATATTTTTCAAATTTGTTAACACCTCTGTAATGAGGAATTTCAAAAACAAATATGAAAATCTTGAAATAACTGTTTTTCACAAATTTCTTATTAAGTCTATGAAATCCTTCATTTACTTTAATAATTGTTATTTTTGGGTTTTTCAAAAACTCAAAAAAAAAAAAATGACATTTCTTCATTAATGATTATTGTGCCGATAAAACTGCTATTATTTTGGCAAAGGTTTTCAGGTCGATAAGGTCAGCTTTTATTTGTTTAATATTAGAAAAAATTTTTCTATCATTAGAAAAATTCAATCAAAGCTCTTGTGCCACCAATGAAACGGATATTTAACTAATCAAGTGTCTCCTGCTAACTTCCAATTATATTTTCAAGACGGCTTTGAATATTATATCATAAAATAAAATATCACTAACTGAATGTGATGCGTGAATTGATTGCCAAAAAATTAAAATTGAAAAATTTAAATTTATAATTCATTTTTGCCGAGGTGATGAAAACTCAGAAATACAATTTTTAATGTCGATTTTGCTGCAATTAGTTTTGATTGTTAAAAGTGGATTGTAATGAGCCATATTTTAAAACAAAAGAACATGTTTTGAATATGTTCAATTGTTGCAGTTTTAAAGCATTCAAAAATAAAATTGAAATGAATGCGTTAAATTGACTAACACTTAAAATGATTTTAGCTTTGATATTGCTTGCTGCAAATCAGTGCTGTGGAAAATTACAACCTAGAGGTTTGAATTTGGTAAAAGGATTTGTGCAGATCTAACTCTTTTCATTGATGGAGTATATGAATTGATTATTATACGACAGGAGAATTTATTTGCCAACGATTCAGATCTTTAAAAAGAGCTAAAAAGATGGGCAGATTTAATTTTAAAGGATCAAAATGGTCCGAGCTCGCTTTTTTAGCTAAAAGTTATTTATTTATTAATAGTGGCCACAATGATTTGGAAAAAAATATAACCGTATTGTATTGAGATAAATGAAAATTTAATTCTACATTAATGGCTGTGAAAGCTCATAAAACCTAATTTTTTCCTGGAGCTCAAAATAAGAAAATTGAGTGATTAATTAAAACAATTTTCAAATCTTTTAATATTTGGAGTTTGCACAATAATTTGCTATTGGAAAATCAGTTAGTATTTAGACGTATAAGATGTAGAGTATGATATTTCGTAGTGCACAATAATTTTTTAAAACCTGCCAATCAACAGTTGTCAATAGTAGGGTTTTTGAAATTTTTAATGTGATTTTAGTATTTAGAGTTTATAATGCGGTTTTAAAAACAACATTGGAGATATTTTTTTTGGCTATTATTAAACCCTTATTTTTTCATTTTAAGTGAAAAAAATTCTCAATAGGATTGTTAAAATCAATTCCTTCTCTTACATTAAATAAGTGGGGGCTTTACGTCATCATATTTGATATGATAGGTGTACAATGGAACCATTTGAAAAAAAAGATAACATCACTATTTTGGATTGTTCATGCGCTGGCCTTTTTTTTCCATTAAACATTACCATTACTTCAAAAATTTTAGTAAAAGTCACATTCATTAATTTTTTGGAAAATGAAAAAAAAACTGAAATGAAATTGAATAAAATTAGTTGGACAGCAACTGATTCATGGCAATTTGTTTAAATAATGCTGTCGCAACAAAATTTGAATTATGAAATGAATTATGTTTAAATGTAGAAAAATGTATCTTTGCTGTTTAAACCGGCAAAACAAATTAATTATAACATCGGTGGCCGCTCCAGTTAAACTTTTTAAAATCTTTTAATCTATAAATAAAGCTGCATTTCTTTCTCATACTACAACTCTGTATCGAAGCATTTAAATTGTTAAACATTTAAAACGAATATGTAAATATGAAATAAATGCTTCAAATAATGAGACATTTAATTTGCAACAAACTTGTATTATCGTTCTGAGTATGTCTCCATAAAATTTTTGCACTTATTTTTTATAAAAATTGCTTGATGAGCAAAAGGGTAGTGAAGATAGTAATAAAAACATATATTTGATTTTAACTTTTTTCAAAAAAAAATTCTCAGTTGTTCAAGAACTAAAACCAAAGAAGAATGGGTCTGAAACCCAAATGTGAATGGAAAATAGTGATTTTTATAATTTGGGGGCAAAATTTTACACTAAAAATTCAAGCCGTTCAAATAGGACTCATTTTTGTAGCAATAAATGAAACCAATGCTAACCAGTTCAATATCAGAAGTTTCAATGAAAGTACTTATGAATGAAATATAAAAAAATTTAGGATGTCAATTGACATGTCATTGGGCATGATTTTAGTTTTACTGGACTAGACACCGTGTCATAAAGCCAGGGTTTCGTTTGCAAGCAGGATGGTGCAAAACTTTTTTTCCATTTTTCAATTAACTATGATTTGTTGCCTTATCTTTGAAAACCATGTAATTCTCGCATAAAATCATTCTATAAAGTTAAATAATGTTTTTAATAATGAAACTCCCGCATTTTACAAAAAGATAACTACAACAATTAATGCAATATTTAATTTTGGTACTATTTAGGTTCCATTTCAAATATGCCAATGGTTGGATATGTTGATTAATTGTTTGTATTTATTTAATTAAAATGGTCAGCAATCATACCGGATTATTTCTCGGCTTAACGATGAAAATGAAATACTTTAGTCACCTCTTTATTCTCATTAACATCATTTTAAAAATCAGATCAAGTGCTTAAAAAATTGATTCTTAGAAAATGTCTTAACGAAAATTTTAAGATACTGCAAGAGGGCAAACCGAAAAAATATTCCATTAAAAATCGCAAAAATATTCATTGGGCTTTCAAACCAGGATGTAATTTAATATGAATAAAGAAGTTTAAAAATCGGGTCATTAGTTGAATATCTATTTTTTAACACAAAGAATATTGATTGGTACTTTTTTACAATTTAATTTTTTTTTACATCGTTGAAAATAAAAATTTATTGATTTTAAACTAGCGGATCATTTTTACATCAATCACCACTAGCTATGATTTCATTTTTTTATTAGTTTCCATAACTCAATAAATTAATTCTAAACATTTTATTGCCCGAGAATAAAAATGATATCATAATTAAATTTATAATAATGAGAACAAGTGGGGCTTTAAACATTTTTTTCACTTTGAAATTGTTTCACATCAAGAAAATTGCATTTTCAAAATGACTATCTCATTTACTTAATTCCATATTTGATCAAAAAATGTTCAAAGAAAAAGTTTTCTGTTTGATTATCATATAGAAAAACTCAATATATCTTAATGGCAGAACAAACTTGATCTAGATTGTTCATTAATAATTTTTTTTGAAATACTCAATTTAATGGAAAATTTATCAGTTTTCGTGCCGATACCCTATTTTTTTTAGAAATATTCGCCAAAACCTGTAGATCAAAACCCAAAACATAGAATTCTTAAATATCATTGCTCTCAAAATTTTATTTCACACAAAAATAAGAACCTGGTTTTTGTCATCAGTAAATTCCACAAAGCTGATATTATTAAGGAATTCTTGATCCAACACTTAATTTTTATAATTTTTTTTATCAGTAATTCAAATGAATTTAAATTGAAAACGCATGAATTGTATGGAGAAACGAAATAATATTAAACTTGAATATTTTCGTGTTTTTTTTTTATTAATATTGCTTATATTATTTATTTTTAAAGATATTGAAAAAATTTTAATTATTCATTATACTTATTCTATTTTCAAATAAAATTTTTTCAGTTAATAAATTGATTTTTGTAGTTTCTTATTATGTAGTAAGAGGTTTAAACTAGTTTACTTGTATTCAATTTTTTTCCTTCTGACACAATTGTTTTCTATTACATAACAATAATTAAAATATTTCATTGCTAAAATTATCGAGCAATATATTAATGTCATAGAGGGTTTTTCTTCACAAAAATTTTATTTTAACGCAAAGGATAATTACTTTTTTGTTTTTTTGTTTTTCGTTTGTTAGATTTTTTTATTGAATCTTCATTTTTTCATTTCACTAATATTTTTTTTTTATTTTATATCTTGAGCATACTCTTATCATTAAGGTGAAATTTCAGATGATTATGTACAATTTTTTTTTTCAAGCAACTTCGACAAAAAAATTTTTTACATTTACTTTCATTTTTATTTTTAATTTTGATCAATCATCAGAATTTGTTTTCGTAATATTTTTTTTATTTTGATTAATATTTTTGAAAAATATCGACATATTTGATCAAGCAGACGATCCTGAAATTGCTCAAATTAATTTTTCAACGAACCATAAAGACTCCATGTAATGAAGAACTGATTTGTATTATTTAGGAAACCACAAAATAAAATTTTTCCATATAAATAAGCTCACTGTACAATGGTGCAAAAATCAATAAATGACAAAACCTTAAAACCCCAACAATTTTGCCATTATTTTATTCGTGATCAATTCTTTGGTTTTTGATTTAGATCCAGTTGATAAATTAATAATTTTGTTAAGCATGAATCATTATTACTTTTACTAAAAAACCCAATATTTGTGGTTTTTTGTTGTGCTTGTTACAGCTTATTTTGCTTTATACATCTTATATTTTCCGCCGCTCCCTCCTATCATTTTTTGCTAATAATTTTGATCTCAATATAATCCATCAAGCTTTAAGAAAATAAAATGAATTAAATTAAATTTTTATTTGTCTATTATAATCCACACTTAAAGATGATTCGTAGTTGATACTGATAAAAAGCAATGAATAAATGATATTAGTCTATTTAAAATATCATTCATTTAAATAGAAAAATAAAAACTGACAGAAAACACACAAAGATGAATAAAATGTTTAATGTTGAGTACGAATAAACATGTTATCAAACAACCAAAGCAATCACACAGCAAAAGGGTGTCAATGTGCTTGTCAATAAGTCACTCCGCACACACTCATGAATTTATACATGCACGTTTTGCTTTACGTCATCTGCCCACACTACCACTTTTGCGGCGCATTTT
>JAKTTS010000491.1:0-12165 GCA_030560485.1 Ascoidea tarda (nom. inval.)
GCTCATGCAGTTGGACGCACTATGTAGTACAACAGTACATGTAGGCATTCGAACGCTTGATAGCGTGGTTGTGCTCCCGTGAACCGTTCATTCTTACGGCTTTTGTGTCTGCCGCATCTCCGGAATTTGGCCCGGCTTTTTTCCTTTGCGTTTTCTCTGTTTATCTGTTTTTGTCTGTTTATATATTGGTCGTGCAATTATCACTGGTAGTTCATTTGGCGACTCGACTGGCAAAAACAAAAGGCATCGTTTCAAGACACTCAGGCCAATGTCAAATTTGAATGTTTGATTTTGCAAACAAAAATAAGAATGCTGCAATACTGCTGACTCAGCCAATCGCCAAAGGATTAAAGATTCAAACTTTATAAAAAGCTAAAAATTAGACCTTCTTTCTTTGAGATCTACATATCATATCATTCTACTTGGGTGTATGGATCCATTTTTCATTATTATGGCACAGGCAGGCAACCTTAATGGACTGTGTTTCAATCGACAAAATAAACTGCTTTTCTTTTCATGTTTTCTGTGCTTTTCGCTATTCTTTTGATAACCTGTGTTTCCGTTTGATGCTGCCTTTCATTTCTACTAAATTCCTCTTTTTTTTCTTTTTTTGTTGGGTTTTTAGGCTCAAATTACCTAGGTAAGTTCGCTTTTACTCCTATCCAATTCAATCTGGAAACAAGAACCAGAGCTTGAAAACGAGACCAGAAAAGGCCTCTGACGCTTGTTCAACTCCTCAAATTATCAGCAAAAATTTTCACTGCTTTTGGTTTCACCTGAATATAATTATTGTCCTAACAACTATTTAGTGGAAAGATAATCAAAATGTCTAGTGCTCAGGTTAAATCCTTTTTGTTTTTACCAGAGATGATCCCATCATTTGTACTCACAAACATTTGATTAATTGGTCATTTGAATATTGACTATTAGGCGGTCCTATATAGTTTAATTATCACTTTTTATTAATTGCAAGTGTTTATTTAAAAGTTTGAATACATTTCCCTTTTTATTTGTTGTAAAACTGGATTATATACTACGTAAAATTACCAACTTATTTAATTTTCCCATATCTGTACCTTTTGTTCTCAAGATTTTCTGATATTTCTCAAATGTTTTTTTTTTTTGGGTTTTTTTGTTGCCTTGATTCAAAGATTTTTTAATTTTTGTTCAATCCATTTATTTTCTCTTGCAAAATTTTCAAAACCAATTTCTGGTGTTGAATATTCCAGTGTTCTAATAAGCCCAAACTTTTTTTTAATTGCATGAATACCTACATCCTCAGAATTGTTTAATAAAACAACAATATTAAAAGACTATGAAGTTCTGGCTTTTTTATTTTTTATTTTTTATTTTTATTCTTTTTCAATCTTGAATCTGATTAACGTGAAATCATCCCGAATTAAAACAAATTCATTAGATTCTTTCAATAAAAATATCACAATCATTTTCCTAAATTCTCTTCCATCATCTTTTGTATTCTCATTACTATTTTCATTCTCAATGTCAATGTCAATGTCAATCTCATTCTCATCTTTTTGTTTTTCTATATTACCATTTTGTGTTGTTATTATAGACCTGAATTTTTCATTTAAATTTATATCTTCAATCCATTTTTTACCTTTTTTCAAATACTTGAAAAACAAGACTTCATTTTCTTTGTTATTTTCTTTCAAAACAGCCATAATTTGGTTATATTTATCAAGTTTAAAATCAAGAATAGTTTTAACACCACTATTATCCCGCTCAAATAAATTAATCTTGCCAGTTAACAAACTCTTTCTTAAATCCCAAACACTAATAGTTGAATCCTCATCCACTGAAAATAACCAAAACCCATTGCTCGAAAAATATAATTGTTTTATTGATTTTGCTTTACTTTCCAGATCATTTGATGATTTTAATATTTCCACAACTTTACCAAATCTAATATCCATAACAATTATTTCATTATTTGCAGTACCAATCCCAATTAATAAACCATCAATATGAATATCCATACAAGTGGGAAAAATTTCAACATTATCATTTTCAATATCATCACTTTTAGCCAATTTAAATTTGTGAACCTCATTTTGATCAAATGAATTGTATAAAGATAAAGAATTATCTTCAAATAAAATTAATTAGTAGTTATCCAATAATGGAAATCTTTTAACAGATATGATTTTTTTATTAAAATCAAGTACTTTAGAATAGTCATCTGAATTTTTAGTGTCACCACTTAAGATTTTCAATGATTTGGAATCATTAAAAACAATTAAAGGTTTGTAATCAAATTCAATATTGCTAATATTTTGGTTATTTTTAGTATTAATCCATTGAACTGATAAAATTGAACTCGTTGAGCTATTTGAATCAAAAATCAGATTGCTTTCATTAGGATCTATAAAATCTAACAAATTAGGTTCAGTTTGATTTGATTTAATATTAAAAGTAGTTAATTTGTTGTTTGAATCAAAAATTAAAATTTTATTATCGGATTCATCGTCGAAGGTGATGTCATTTGACGAATATAACTTGATCTTAAAATTATCATGATTTTCATTTGTAGTTTTCTTAATAATATTAATTTTCAAATTATCAACGTCAGTATGAATTTTTGATTTTAAACGTTTTGAAGAACTTCTGTGCAAATTAAATAAATATTTACTTGTTGCATCAAACAATTTGGTATAATAATCAGGCAAAGTAGTGTCACTAGAATTATTAGTATTAGAATTATTAGAATTATCAGAGTTATCAGAGTTATTTTGAGCAGAATATTGAACATCTTTTTGAACGTCTTTTTGAACATGTTCTAGGATATCTTCCTGAATATCCTCTGGAATACTCTCTGAAATATAATTTTTTTTATATTCCCGGATATCCCCTGGAATATCTTGTGGAACACTTTTCACCATATTTTCTTGATTATCTTTTTCTTTATCCTCAGTTTCGATTATATGATAACTGGAAACTTCATTTTTGTCCCCATTTATTTTCTGAAAATGAGTTTTTGGTTTATTGTAATTGTTATCAGAATTTTCATCTTTTGTGTCCAGATCATTAATGCTTTGATCTTCTTCATCCATTTTCTCAAGCTTGTCTCTAAGTTCATGTTCATTTACTGGACGATTATTTAATATGGAGACAAGAGAATTTCTGAGATATTCATTTTGTTTTCTATATCGGTTTATAACTCTCAATGAGGCGTCGTAGTGGTATAAGGAGCTTGAAAGATTTTGTTTATAAAAATCTAACGTTTTTTTCAACTTGAAATTTTCCAAGATGACAGAATCAAACTCATTTTGTAAGGTGGATAAAATATTGGGAATCGAATTAAAACTTGGGGGACGAGGAACAACCATATTGGACTCAATTTCCACAGGAGATCTGATCTCGACTAGGTCTTCGACACTGGTTAGCTCGTTGGTGATGGGATCAGTTCCATTCTGTTCGATGTATGTGTGGGCCAAGCTCTTCTCGTAGACCAAGCGAGACTTCAAAGACAAAACTGGATGTCTGGCTATCTCTCCGGATATCGAACAGTGCATTTCCTCACTCTTACGCAGCTCAGCAATTGGCAGATACAGAGGTAAAAACAGAGATAGAGACAAAAAAATGATTTTGCAGTGGAGGATGAAAGAATTTTTGCAAAACTTGGTGTTTTTGCTGACAAAACACACGTGACAGAAATTCCCGAAGGTGCTTTTGCTGTTGTTGTTGCAGAGAAAGTTGCTTCTCGATGGGTTTTACATAAAGCGATTCCAGACAATAAACAGAACTTGGTTGGTTTACTACTTCTTACAGTTTCAAGGAAAATAGATCAAAAACAGATAAAACACCAAAACCATCTCATGTTATAATTCAATAAAAAAATAAAGCTAACCACACAAAGAATAAAGAAAAACAAATATAGTAGAGATAATGTTAATTTACATCCAAATGCACTTCATCTATTTGGTTTTTTTCTTTTAATTTTTCAATTTTTCAATTTTTTTTAGGATTTTTTAGGATTTTAAATTTTTTTTTTTGATTATTAAATGATATTAAAAAATATTATATCTAATTTTTCAACTAAATAAATGCGCTCATTAACAGCATTCAACGTGATTTCGATTTTATGTTCATCATTATTTTAATTCATTTCATTTCCATTTTAATTGAAATTTTAACTTTTTTTTTGAAATTTTAACCTTTTTTTCTGATTTTTTAAAGCTTATATATTATCTAAAATTGTATTTATCATTACTTGATTTTTGATTTTTAATTTTTAATTTCATTTGATTTTTTTAATTTTTTTGATATTGACTATTGACTATCGATTATTGATTTTTATTATAACATTGTAATTATATATCGCAAAATATAGTTTTGCATTTAATTTTGAATATTAGAATTTTCATTTGATTTCTTAAAATCTTGATAAGCAGCTAAAGCTTCTTCAAAATGGGATTTGAAAATGTCATCGTTTTCTAAAATCTGAACGATTTCTTTATTGTCCAAATCTAAAATCATACCAGTAATTTTACCTGCAGCTTCTTCATCGTTTTGAACCTTACCAGTGCTTATAACCTTTGCGTATAATTCTTCACCTAAAAATCTCTTTTGTTGGTCTAATGGATAGTTATTTAAAATAGCTTGGTGGTTTGGCTGGTTGAGAATTGGTCCACCCATTCTGACATTGTTGTTATTTTTCAATCCTTGTGGGTTCAAATTTTGTTGTTGTTGTTGTTGCTGTTGCTGCTGATTGGGGAAATAGGTTTGATTGTTGCCATTTCTAACGACCATTTGTGGGTTTGGTTGATTTTGATTAAAGTCATTAAATGGTGATCCGCCGTTGTTGCCATTGTTTGGTGGGAGGTTATACATTGGAATTGGTTGACCATTTGGAACAGCTCTTGCCCATTGAGTTTGTTGTGGTGGTGGTGGTGGGATACCTTGTGGTAAAACTAACTGGGTGTTTGGACCTGGTGATGCAACAAATGGACCCCTACCGAGAAATTGTTGAGGGGCACCTTGACCATAAAACATTGGGGGAATAAATTGATTAGTCAAACCACCAGCGTTAGCACCAGCTGCAACAGCGGCTTGTTGCATTCTGACTCTATTTCTTGCTTCAATTTGTTGGCTTAATTGAGCACGTCTAACATCTTTACGTTGAGCTAATGCAACATAAAGAGGTTTACCCCAAACCATCTTTTGGTTCATTTCAGAGACAGCCTTTGAAGCTTCTTCAGGAGAAGAAAAACAAACAAACCCAAAACCTTTGGATTTGCCCTTTTCGTCCACCATAATTCTCGATGAAGTTATAGTACCAAAAACAGCAAATTCGGATCTTAATTGGTCGTCGGAAATATTATCATCAATATTTTTAATAAAAAGGTTAACACCTTGATATTTTGTGATTTTTTCTAATCTTGATTGTTCATGTTGTTTTTTCAATTCATCGACTCTTTCTCTCTTTTTTTGAGCTCTACCAACATAAAGAGTTTTACCATGGAACTCTTTATTATTGAGAGATTCAACAGCTTTCAAAGCGTCTTGGTGGTTTTCAAAATTAACAAAGCCAAAGCCCTTCAAGTTGCCATCAGGATTTCTTTCTAAAGATATAGAGGTTATAGTGCCAAAGGCATTAAATAACTTGTTGAATTCTTCATCAGAGGTTTCGGGCTCAATGTTTTTAACATAAACATTTGTGAAATTGGCCTTCATTGATTCAAATTTGCTTTCTCTATCTTTTCTGGAAATGTGGTAAGCGACGTAGACTTCGTTATTGTTTAACAACATACCATTAACACTTTCTATAGCATTTCTAGCCGCTTCATCGTTTTCATAATGAACGAAACCAAAACCCTTTGAGTTACCAAATTCATCGGTAGCAACTTTGCAAGATAAAATTTTACCAAAAGCAGAGAATGTGTCGTGAAGAGCTTTGTTATCAATAGCGGGATCCAAGTTTTTGATAAAGATATTAGCACTGCCATCCCTTCTTTTTGATGGGTCTCTTTGAGACCACATAATTCTACAAGGTCTGTTTTTGATGAGAGAGTAATTTAGTTGTTCCATGGCTACTTCAGCGTCTTTAGTGAATTGGAAATTAACGTATGCATAGCCTAACGATCTCTTTGTAACAGCGTCTCTACAAACTCTGATGGAAGTGACTTGTCCAATTGAAGAAAAGACCTCGAATAAAGTGGCTTCGTTGACTGATGGGTCCAACTCACCAACGTAGAGAGAGGCAGAGCTTTCAGGCATTGTAGGAGTAATTGAACCAGAAACTGAACCAGTAGCAGAGGATGGAGAAGAAGTAATGGCGGTATTAGCAGGGTTTGAATTTGAATTTGATGAAGTATCATTATCGTTAATATTGGCGCTAGTAACAGGGGCAGCAGGAGTAGCAGAAGGGGCAGAAGTAGCAGGAACAGCAGTGCTAGAGGCATTATCGCTGGCCTTGGATGGAGAAGAAGAAGTAGTGGAAGAAGTGTTGGCGTTATTTGATTTAGGGTCAGAGATTAACAAGCTCTCAACAGCCTTATCTAATTGGTCCATATCAGACATTTTGAAGAAATGGTTAATGGCAGGTAGGAAAGTAAGAAAAGAAGTGGAGGAGAAAAGTAAAAAAATATATAATATAATTGAGGTATATATAAGAAAAAGAATAGAGAAGTTTTTGTGTGTAAACAATTCTGATTTTTATATCCTTATTTTTATGTGGTTCTTGGGATTTTTCACTTTTTTGCCCTTAAAAAAAATTTAAAAGAAAAATTCCAAAATAAAAACAGAAAATGAAAAAAATTTTCTCTTTTTAGGTCACGTGTATGAACAGCGAGAGTGTTTGAACACGTGAATGGTATTATATTCAGATCGGAAGTGGAAAGAGCTGCCCTCGGACTGCGCTGCGGCTCTCGGATCTGACTTTGAAAGAACCATAGCGCTGGATCTAAACTTTATGCACTGTTGATCACGTGCTCATTACCGACGAAATGTTTGGATCGAGTGCATTTCTGTTCGTCTTTCCGTAGCGAAGAGAGATATTGCCTCTTTATACTAAGTGTGTGTTCAAAAAAAGCTAGTTTTACTAGATGTACAGCTTGTTTTACTGTGTTGATTTTCATTCTTTCCAAACAGATCGAAATATTGCAGGAGCTTTGAATGTGCTGGAGGTAAACCACCACAAAATTGTTTCATATGAAGCCGGGTTACATCCAGCATACATAGTGTGTATATTCGTAATTATCGTTTTGAGTTGGATTATTGTTGAAACATCCAACACCTATTTTGTGCTATTCAATCGACTTTTTGTTTTTGATTCCAATCTATGATTACTATAGTTCCGAGATATATGTGGACGACCATACCAGAGCTGTCTTTGGTACTGGAAAAGTAAACTCAATAAACCAAGATGATCTTCTAATAGCATATGGTTGTTTTTTCGGTGAAGATGAACTTAATAATGAGTCAGGAATAGTTTGTGGAACACAGTCTCATCAAAGAGCAATTTGGTGGCTATTATGAAGGCTTTAAGGAAGATCGATGAAGAAATCAGTGAATATGAGTGTGGTTATTTGAATTATGACATACCTTGGTACCATATCTATACCAAGAACAGATATTCGTTAAATTGTTTAAATAAATGGAAATACCAATGGTTTGAGAATGGATGGCAAACATCTACTGGCCGTAGTGTAAAAAACCAGGATATTATTCAAAGATGTTTATATTTAATTGATTCGATCAATGATTTTTACGAAGATCGAGGCTGGGACTACATTGAAATTTCCTAAAACGACGAATCCAGAAATGTCTTTGAATATGCTGAAAATGGAGCATTATCATTTGCTGGCAACGCACTTGATGAAAAATTGGAGAATTATTTATATTCCCGACCTTTTGTTGTTTTTTCGTAATAGTGTGCAATATGTTTGTTGCATAGAAAAAGCAAAAAACAAAACAGAAGTTGTAAAACAGAAGTTGTTGGTAGTTTCTGCTTCAGCTTGTTAGGAAAATAACAGAACGAAATATAATATAGGATAAAAATAGCGAGATCAGTGATAACAACAGTATAATATATGTTGATGAGACGTTTATTGAGGCTACTTAGGCGAATCTTCCCTGGCCGTAGATAAGAGAAGAAGTATCGTCGTCTACATTTCCCAAGCTGAAGGGTAGCTTGTTACTAGTAGAAAATGTTTTATAACTGGGATCCAATGGAAGAAGCTTTTCAAAGTTCAATTTGAATCGGTTGTACTTTGCCAACACAACAGGGTTAATCTTGACTTTTTTATCTTGTAAAATGGATATCAATGTGTCAACCAAGTAAATCAACGAGTAGAAAACTGTTCTTTGGCTCTTAATGCTCTCCAACTTGATAAACCACAATTGTAAAAAAAAAACCAATTGATAGAAATGGTGGTTTATAAATACTGATTGCAAGAAAATTATCGGAATTAATATAAAGAAATCAATGTGTGAACAGATGATTCTCTTTTGTTTTTCAAAAAATTTCAACAATGGTATCAAGTGTCTGGATATCGAATAGTCTCTGAATACCTCCTTTACCAAGTAGTTCATCAAATTGAGCAAGCTAAACAATCCAAAGGGTAGTATCTTGAAAAAGCTCATGGGGCTGAAAAGATAAAGAAAACTAGTAGCCAAAAACAAAAAGTTCTCTGATCTGACCAAATCGTTGACCGAAATCAACTTGGAAAAGTTGGAGTATACGTTAACACTCTGGTTCTTTCTGACTATCAACAAGTATCGACGGATTATCACTGTTGAATAGGTTATGATGCACCCAATAAAGCTAAAGGTGTACCAGATCATGGGCAATGGAGATCTCGAAAGCATCGTGGCAAAATATAGTAGGAAGCCCATCAAGGCTAGCGAGTGCCCAGTTATCCAAAAGTACTTCAATATGATATCTGCATCTGGTAGCTCATTGAGCATCTGCTGAAAAGTCTTCTTTGGTTTCGCTACTTTTTTCACCTTGGGTGGTTTGATGGGAAGGGCCTTTGGTGGTTTGATGGGAATGGAATTGACCTTGGGTGGTTTTCCCTTGAGATCAACCTTCGATGACATGTCTTGTGGTGGAGAAATCTGGTCTGAGATGTATATGCTGCAGTGTTCTCTAGTATATGATGGTGCAGTTCGATATAATTCTCCAGAGGGAAGCTGAAGTAGATCTGTCTCTGTTTTGTATTTATACTACTTTTCTACTGCTTTTCTCATGCTTTTATACCGCCTTTCCTACTGCGCTTTTATACCGAAGGTTTTATCTGATCTGTGTTTACTTTTGCGGTTCGTTTACACAGCATTATTTACAGATTATCAACATGAATCCCTTGATCTTGCTATTCGTGTTATCAACAGTTGTCTTCGTCACTTCTATTCATAGCCCCATCAGACAGTGCCCAACTCTCTGCGAATGTCTCTGCACTTTAGCTGGAACATTCTATCTTCTCCGGCTGTTCCAAACCTTCTATCAAACTCTTCTAGAATATCACCAATAGCCTTTCTGCTGTCGTCTTTCAATCCTCCCACCTTCTCCAAGTTGCAATGCGCTATTCCAACTATAAAGTAATAATCAATATAGTTCAAGCCACCTGAAATTCTATTCTGGAAGTAGTACATCAATATGCTTACCAAAAACTGCAAGTCGTTATTTTCATATGCCCCTCTTATCAAATATTTGTAACTCTCTTTGTCTAGTTCCAAGTCAATCCCCAGCTTCTCAGTGTCCATGGTTTCAATCTTCCATATCGCTCTCTCAAAGCCAAATCTACTTCTATCCATATTCAAACTTGATGCCAAAAAGTAATTGAGTAAAAATGTATTGAATTTTTTATTGCCTTTCACGAAAAACTCCCCTCTCTCTTTTAAGTCAAAAAACATTCTTTTTAATATCATAATATCATTCAAATTGATAATCTTACTCTCTTCTCGAAATTTGGCCATCGTCAACTTGCTCAATTTAACCCGTCTGTTCCATGTGTTTTTAATGTATGATTGTCGTTTTATCTCACTTTTTCTCTTTATTTCTATTCTAATTCTTCTTATTCTTGAATTGACCCTCGTCGCATGTTTAATTGACTGAGATAATTTTACTGATTCAATTGACCCCAATGCCCCCAATTTTTCCATCTGCTTATTCAATGCTAGCTCAGCTTTTAATATCAAATGTTGATTCATTGTTATTTCTTCATCCGATATGTCGAATGTTTGTATTCGCTTTTTTCCCAAAGCTTGTCTCGATTTTATTGGATTTTCATCCAATCCCATTTCTTTTAATTTTCTGGCTCTGGACAATCTTTTGAACATTATTTTCTCTCTCACTTTATCTTTGAAAATTTTCAATTTAATCATTTTCCTTTTCCATTCACGGCTAAATATCACATCCTTATCTTTATTTTCCATCTCAACATGATTTTCTTTATTAATGTTTTTACCCAGATCATTGTTCTTATCTCCAGTGTCCTCGTGTTTATTCTCACCATAAATTATTCCTTTTTTTGGTTTATTAATCAATTTTCTCTTTTTATTAACCATTTTTTTCTCTTTGTTTTTATTCTCACTAATCTTATCGTTTATCTCATTCTGATTTTTAACATCAACTTTAAAAGTATTTTCTGTATTTTTACCATTTTTTTTTTCTGTCATTGACTTGAGAGTATTAGAGTTATTGAATTCATTGAAATTTCCATCTGGAATCTCATCGTTCTTTGCTTGTTTTAAAAACTCGGGTTCAATTTCTTCTTTGCGTCCAATCAATTTTTGATTATCATATTTGACTTCGTCCACCTTGGTCTCATAGCCTTTGTATTCACATTGATTTTCATGACTACCAATTTTAATATTTTCTCTCTCTACCAAGTATTTTGTTTCAATATTCTCAATATTTTCAATATTTTCAATTTTCTTATTTTGAGATTTAAGAATTTCAGTTTTATCATGATTATGATATTGATTATAATGTTGATTTTGATGTTGATTTCGATTTGAAAGTTTCGCTTTTTCTCTATTTTCCAAACTATTATTGGTAACTTCATAGAGATCATTGTGATAAAAATCTTCATTATTACATTCAAGTAAACTGATTACTTTTTTCCTTTTCAATTCATTTATTTGCTCCCTTAGGTTTCGCTTTAACAACTTTTTATCAAATTTTTTTTCTTTAAACGTTTTTTTTAATGTTAGCGGGAAATCATTAACTTGATAATTAAACTCATTTTTCGAGTAAATCAAATTTTTCTTTAATTTTCTAAATAAATCCTTATGATTTTGAGCTTTTATTGAACCTATCAAATCGGTTTTAAGTAAAAACAATTGATTATTAATACGGTTTAAATTATTGTTATTGTCATCATTATTATCAATTGATTTCTCTTCAAAAAATTTAATAATTGATTCAACTATTTTATAATTTGAATTGAATTTAGATGATTCCGAAATCCTTAAAAGAGACCCGTTATCAATATATATTTTGCCATTGATTATAAACTCATTGAAAAACCATTGTGATAATATATCATCAACGGGTAGTAGTTTATTTTTAAAATGGTGAATGAATGTTGTTGATAGAGAATAATTTAAATGTTTTGAGAGTTTAATTAATTTGAACGTCGGATAAATCAAGTCATTGTTGACAAAATTTGTTAATATTATTTCTAAAGTTAGTGGAAAAACTGAAAACAGATTATTGTTTAAATTAATTTTATCAGAAGCGGTGAGGTCATTGTTATGAATTGAATTATAATAGTCTTGCTCTAATAATTTGACAGTGTATTTGTATACAATTTCATTACAATTTAAAACCGAATTTAATTGTAGAAATAAATTCAAATTGAAAAGTTTTAAAATATGGTTTTCATTTTCAATTTTGTTTGAAACGTTAACATCTTTATGGTCATTATCATAATTGACGCTTTCAAAATTCATGAGCTGTTGAAGTGATTGGATCAAATTTTCTGTAAAAATTGAGATCTTTTGATGGTCGTTAATTTTAGATAATTTAATTTGAATAGTTTTAATTAAAATCTGGTAAATATCATTCAAGATGGATAAATTATTGATTAGGATATGATTTTTCAAGTTTTGTACTAATAGGATGTAATTTTTAATAAAAATGAGAAAATTGGGATCGTCGTGATCTATAATGATATTGTTGTGAAGATTATTTGAATTTAT
>JAKTTS010000492.1:0-12134 GCA_030560485.1 Ascoidea tarda (nom. inval.)
CACAAAACATCCTCCACAAACCTTATCTGTGCTATCGAACATTGCTCCGAAAACGCTTCGGTTATTACTGGAATGATAGTAGAGTATCGAGAAAGATAATTATTTATTGTTTTTAATAAATTACTTAGCTAGAAAATAAAAATGACCCGTTTCTTCTATAGAACTGTCTAAGACCTAATTAGAAAATTATCAAAACGTTTGAAGTTTTTATTAACTATTATTTTCATCTTCGAAGAGAAGAGACCGAATATTATCAAAGAAAAAATATTAGAGTAAAAAGAAAACTAAAAAGCAAAATTTAAAACAAAAAATAACAAGGAAAACAATAGTGACCACCAATTAAAACAACCGTAAGAATAAAATTAACGCCTATCGGGCAGAGAAAAGCACAGAAAAACAAGAAAAAAGACAGTAATAAAAACAAAAAGCAGGATTGCAAAGAAAAAAAAAGCATAAAGAGCACAAGCTTAATCCTTTAACAGTTTTAGATTAATGAAGACAGTTTGGAAGAGTTTTTATGAGAAACAACAGCAAGGAAAACGCAAGATTAAACCAAGTGTTTTTTCTTTTTTAACCAGTCTCTCCAAAAACACAAGAGCATTATCCAGCTCATTAAAAGGGCAACACAACCCACACTTACGTTTAAAGTAAACATTGCAGTCAAACCTCTATATTCTAGAGCATGAACAATTTGATCGGTGCTTTCCATAAAAATCAAGCCTCCGGCTAGTAATGCAAAGGAAGTAATCAATTCAGTCATTGGTCTTCTAATTTCACCAAGTTTTTGAGAAGAGAGATTGTCTTTTTGAAATAATAAAATAAGAATGGTGAATAATCTGAATAAAGAACCATATGATAGCATGTAGCCCCATTGCATATGAATAGTGGTGGATAATTCCGAGGCCTGAGCATGTTGGGACATTAGGATACCGGTCCAAAAAATGGTGAAAACTGGAAAGGGGTTTGGAGAATAACCAGGAGAAGCAGCAACGATATGGTTATCATTGTTATCATTGTTATCATGGTTATCATTGTTATCATGGTTATCATTAAAAGTGTCTTTAATGGCCTTGTTGTATCTCCATGTTGATAAAGAAAATTCTACAATTAAGCCACATAGGCCAGAGCCAATATACATGAAGGCGATGGAAACATGTTGCAAGTCCTTTGCAACCCAAGGGCCACCTGGGGATGCCAAATGTTCTAGAAATATATTTGTTATACCATAAAAGAAGATTAGAAAGCTTTCGACAAACTCCATTGTAGTCAAGCCTTTTGGGGAGTGTCTAATGAACCACCATTTATTGTTTGATTTATCGAAATTTGATAGAAGTAGAAAGTTCCAGGCAAAGGCAGAATTTTTCCAGCAACCACAATAACGACACAAAGTTAGCATACCAAAGGAAAAGAAGACGCCGCCTTTAATAAAATGAGCTAGGAGGTTGAATACTTTGTTGGCCTTTCCTAGTAGGTTACCGATAGCGATACCAGTGGGAATATAACAAAGGAAATAGAAGAATATGGAGTAATTTAGCACGTTGAATACTAAAACGCAAGCATTGCCAAGATTGGCAATTAAAAAGTGAATAAATTTTGAGTGAAAGAATTTATAAACAAGAGAGTTTTTCTTGAAAGAAAAGTTTTGATTATCGAAATCGTGCTCAAGATTATCTGTGTAAACTTGATCATCGTTCAGATTGGAAATGATGAGATTGGAGTCATTAGGAGTATTAGGAGTATTGGAGGAAATTAAGTTTGGGGAGTCGCTATCATTAGTTAAAGAAGGTAGGTTGTGATTATTTGAAACAGATGTGGTTGTGGTAGCAGTTGCAAGAGAGACTCTAGGATTGTAATAATAATTGCCGGATGAATTTTTTTTAGAATCGTCAAATGAAGGATGATTGGAATGATCAAACAAAGTATCTTGGTCATGATCAGGAAATTGTTGATTTTGGAAATCTGAGGAAATGGAAGAGCGATAATCATGTAGTGGAATGAATGAAGGGTTTGGGAAGAAAAGAGAGTTGTTTGTAAAGTAATAGTTGAATTTTTGTTTCGTTTTAGCGATTAGAGCCGAAAAATAGTGAACTATAACCATAAATAATAGAATCCAAGACATTTTTTTGTAAGCATTATTTGGATACAAATCTTCGTCAATAGAGTTTGCGAATATGGATAGAGAAGTTAAACTTGATAGAATCGAAATTAGGTTTAGAGACAATACAGGAAGATACCAAATCGAATTAACGTTGTTTAGAATCAAAGAAGCAGGATAGAGGAACAACACTGAGATGGATAGTAAAGAAACATGGGAATAAAGGAATTTTTTTTTTGAGGAATTGGATGGATAGGTGAAAAAAGTGGTGGTGTTATAGGATTGCCAAAATAGCCTTTCTTCGGGTAGTAAGTCTGTTTCCAAGATTGGCACACCATGGTGTTGTTTGGGAATATGAGGAGTGGGAGTTAAGAAGGAAAGATTCATTGTGGAGAGATCGTATTGGTAAGCATTTGTGTTAGATTGCATCTCGCTGGACATGTCCATGGCCAGAGCAGCAGCAAGAGAAGCAGGAGTTGCAGCTGGAGACGCAATGGCTCTGGTGAGAGCGACGCTAAAGAGAAAGACACCAAGGGACTTCATTGTCAGCAACCTGTGGAAGAAGAAAGGAAAGCGACGAGAACAGGGAGGGCAGAGTAGACATATATATATATGCCTTCACACGACACAAGAGGAAGCAAGTGCCAATGGAAGGAAGAGAAAAGCATCTCGAGTCGTAATGGCTCTCTCGGCCCACTTCCGCAGCGAAGCCGGTAGCTTCGGAAGTCGTTGTGGGCCCGCTCGGGCACTATCCTGTGCTGCGGCGCCTGGCGTCGTCCGTATCACGCCATGTCTGCAGCCACAGGCTTTGTTGTGCTGTCATCCGCAGCAGTGCGTTCACTTGTTTCTCCAGCCATTTTCTTTTTTCTTGTCGTCTGCTGCGAGACTCGAACCAGCCGCTACAGCATCTCGAAAGGCCTTCAGCGCCCAGAGCTTGTTTGGTGCTTCCTCTGCTGCTTGTTCTATTCTCTGTTGTGTCGGCCAAATCGTCTCAACCCGAACCTGTGGAAGTGATCAGATATGGAGTTGGAGGTCATCAGCTGCTCTTGTCCTCTTCGGGTCCTCCTGTGGCGTCCTCCGTACAATGGGCCTCCCATCCGCAGCGAATCGAGCTGGCGCTGCATCTCGTCGATCATTTCCGCAACGCTGGTATTGTTGCTTCGATCTCCGGAGCCATTCCCTTCGACATTCTCGGAGTTTGCGTCTTGCACTTCGAGCTCTCTTTCAGTTCTGTCATCTGCTGAATTGTTTTCTCCACTGTCTTCTTGGTACCTATCGAGAGCTCTTGATATCATTTCAAAGCGATCATGGAGATTTGGTGCTTCATGTTCACTGGAACTGAATCCATGCCACGAATTCGTATCGTCTTCCTCCCCATCTGAAGCTTGGTCACTATCACTATCCGAAGCTTGGTTTAAGTAAAGTTGGCTTTCTCCTTCGTGATTTTCTTCATTCAAAAATATCCTCGAAAGACTTCCATTGTAGTCACCATTCCCTATGTTGGAATCATTAATAGCACCGCTGTTCCTATTTTCAGCACTATTGTAGGTTTCGATTGGGTTCCACTCATGGTTCAACTCATCTTCACTATCGATGATTCTCTGTCTTCTTAATCTTCTTCTCATTCTGATATAATCATTTTCTTCATCTTCTCCTCCTATTCCCATCTCTTCTCCAATACCGTTTGAAGATACACCTCTTGTTCTTCTTAATTCTCTTATTCTGTCCTCCACATAATTATTTATTGGACTTCTTCTCATTATTCTTCTACTTCTACTATGAATGTAATGTCCATCTCGTTGGCTTGTAAATGAATTAAAATTAGCCAATCCACTTGACAAATCATTATCAGAATCTCTAGCTATTGAAAAATCAATATCAGAATCAACATGATCATCCGAAACTACAAATGAATCATCACCTTCGCTCTCTTCTTCATTTCCTAACGATGACCGATAATGTGTCCCAACAATATAATCAGTCACACCCTCATCATCATCATCACCATCAACATCATCATCATCATTATCATTATCATCATCATTACCAACATCATAATCTTCAATATTGTTATTATTATTATGGCCATCCTCTTCATCATTAATCGTATCAATGTGAAAATTATATCCATATGCATCGTCAAAATTATCATTTAAATCACTATTATCGCTTTCCATTTCTTCCAGCTGCTCACGCAGGAGATTCGATATCGATCTCAACCGTTCAACATTAATATCACCTATTTCATAATCCATATAATTATCAGTCCCCCTTTCATTTCGAATTAATACCCACCCACAGTGCTCACACCTACTTATTCTTGATGAATAAATCTCAAATCCACAGTTACTACACCTCAATACATCATCATCTGAATCATACCGAACTACTGCAACGTTTTTTTTCTTTTTAATAAATATTGATTTAAAAAGTCGCTTCTCTTTGAGATCCTTATCAAATGTTTCCAAATATTTCTCGTTAATGTTTTTCACAATATCCAGGATTTTGGGGTTACTCTCAACTGATGTCTTGAAAAAGGAGTTTATAATCGTCTTTAAAACAAAATTCACCGATGGCTCAATCAAAATTTTTTCCCTGCAATATGGGCATGATAAATTATTGCTAAACCACTCTTTTAAACAGCAATAACAAATTGTATGTCCGCAAGGATGAAGTATCATTGGGGCTGCCATTATTTCGTTGCAAATAGGACACTCAATACAATCATAAACATTTTTCAATAAACGTTTGGATGATCCCAAGTCTGCTCCACAAATAACATTCTCTATACTCAATTCTGTATATTCTTCTTTTATCTTGGGTATTTGGGTTGATAATACTCCCTGTTCAATATCTTCTTTGTGAACTATACTTGTACAATCGTTATACAAACTCATTTTCTTGATTAATTTAATTTCAAAAATATCCCAAAAAAAATTTCGTAAATAAATAACCAATAACTCGCGTTGCTATTTTTCTGAATTATACATTAAATTTGCCTTTTATCATATCAATCATCCTGAAAATTCAAATTTGGTAACTTTAAAGGGCTCTAAAAAAGAGCCCTAATCATAAACCCAAACTCATGATAACTCCTATTGTTGCTTATAGTCCTGAACTTTAAATTGTTTATTATCTGCGCCATGAAAGAAATAAAAATAATGATGTTAAAAAGACTGAAATAAAAAATAATCATAAAAATATCATAAAAATAATCATAAAGTTGATTAAAAAATTAATTGAAAAATTAAATGTTTATAAAGTTAAACAATAAATCAGCTTGCTTTGTTGTTCATGTTTAATTCTTGATCCTCTTCTTCAGCCCAGTCAGCCCAACTTTTTGTTGTGTCGAAGCTATTCATAAATAAGTTGAGATATTTTTCTCCCTGATCTGCTTCTATTTCTTGAATTTTTTCTTCTTTTTCTATCAATTCTCTCTCTTTTCTTTTAATTTCTTCGTCCATTTGTTTTACTTTTTGCTTTTGCTTTTCAAGCTCTCTTTCTAAACCCATGATTCTTTCACTTTCATCTGTTGGCCTGTTGGAAGAAGTTCGATGTAAATCTTTTCGAAAATTGTTTTTTTGATAGTCTGTTTCAAATGGTTTATTTTTTTTCAAATTAGCACGTTCTGATGGAGAATATGATTGACCAGAAGATGATGATGACGGAGGTGTGAGTAATCCTAGCAGTTTACTTAGTGGATTTATTTCAGGTTCACTGCTTCCTGTTTTGTATTTATTTTCTAGAATATCACTATTACTACTATTATGGTTTTTGTTATTTCTACTTTCTCTATTATTTCTTTTATTTTTTATGTTTTGTCTACTTTTATTATAATTTGAGCTATGGCCAGTATTTATGTTATAATGATTACCTTCAGTGGCATAGTCACTGTTATTATCAGTTTCATGTTGCTCATCCTTATTATCATCATTATTTTTATTGGTATTAATCCTATTGTCGATATCATCTGATAAAGAAGCCCTCTTGAAATTATTTGTTGTAGATCCAAGAAGCTTTACTAACGGGTTGTTGGATAAATCTATGGACGTGGAATTCTTCGTATCCGATTCTTCTGGTTTATCGGGAATTTCTGTTGCCTCAAAAGAATCATAATTTTCTTTAAAAATATACCTTTTTTGGTTTTTCTGATTATCCTCACTGTTTTTGAACAGTTTATTTTGTTTATTTTGATGTTTAGGATAATTCTTTGTACTTGGGTGAAAAGCAGAATTGTCTTTTTTTTTTTGCTTACTTTTAGAACCTCTAAAGCCAGAGTCTGAATCATCAAGGGCCCATTTGGAATCCAAATTAGTATTTCGGTTAGAGTTAATTTTATTTTGGTTGGAGTTGGTTATATTATCCAGTTTGTTAATTTTGTTTCTCGATCTTGTTGGTTGAGAGGGTTTAACTTCTGGTTCTTCATCGGCCCATTTGGAAATAAGACCAGTCATTCTTCACAAAAAAAAACAGTATGGGATTTAGCACTTTCTTGAAAAGAAATTTTAATGAAAATAACTGAGTTTCTATAAAGTTCGATAGAAAATGAGTTTTCTGATTTGAAAAAAATTGACCTTAAAAGGAGTATTTAAAGGTTGACCAAGAAAGCGAAAATAATATTCAATACTCAAAATTTCCCCATAGAAGTTGGATGGAAAATTCGCTAAACGGGATTTTTGGAAAGGAAATAAAACTAAATGCAAAGGAAATGATAAAGGCCCAAAAAGAAATGGAGATGGAGCCAACAAGTTGCGGGTACTCGTTCAAAATGAATAAAGCCAACCTTTCTAGCTATGGTAAATGCTGTTTTGTTCATCAAAAAAGTTCTGTTGAGATTGGTGTTGAAAAGAATCACACAACTGGGTGGTACCGTCGGCATGGGCCTGCCGCCACATGTGCATGTATGTGCATGTACAGAGTAACATCACGTGGACGCGAATTGAAGATCTGCTTTTGAATCCAATGATATAATGTTATTAACTTTAAGATTACTAACCAGATCTGATGTTATTTTTTTAACTGTTTCTTTCAATTTCGCTTATTCGATAGAAAAAGAGAACGTTTGAAAGCTTTATTTATTTTGAAGCTGTATCGATTACAATAAGGTACATTTTTTATTTTGAATTGCTTTAGATTCCAAAGCTGGTGGCTTTTTTTTTCTTTTATCTTTTACCGTCACTATTTGATTCAAAATTTGATAAAAGTGGCTAATAGTTTTCAGTTATAGAGTATTTTTTTATTGATATCAAACATTCAACATATACTTCATGTTTTCGCCCAACAGGCTTGAGAAATCAGACAACTCTTCAAAAGAGGAGTTTGAAGTTGACCTCTTACCAAAGAATATCCAGAGTATTTCTGTATCAAAATTGTTTCATAGAACTTGGGCAGGGACTTTCATTTGCTATCCACAAATTTATTTTCAGCCAAAGACTCTTGATGAAATTATTAGCTTGATTAAGAATGCGAGATCATTTAAAAAGAACATAATGGTTGTTGGTTCTGGTCATTCTCCATCCGATTTAACAATGACAAATTCCCAAAATTGGTTGGTTAATTTGGATAAATTTAATCGTATTTTAAACATTTCTCCTCATTCTTCTAAAAAATTTACTGATGTCACTGTGGAGTCAGGTATAAGATTGTATCAAATTAATGATTTTTTGGCTGAAAAAGGATTGGCACTACAAAATCTAGGATCAATTACCGATCAAAGTGTTGCTGGTGTGATAAGTACTGGGACTCATGGAGCCTCTCCATATCATGGATTAATTTCTCAACAAATTACAGATTTAACAATAGTTAATGGCAAGGGTGATTTAATTAAATGTTCTCCTCTTGAAAACCAGGACTTATTTCGAGCATCTTTATTAAGTTTAGGGAAAATTGGGATTATTGTTCAAGTAACTATTCGAACTATACCGGCATTTAAGATCAAATCCACTCAACAAGTAATTAATTTCAACACGTTGCTATTAAACTGGGATTCAATTTGGTTGTCTTCTGAATTCATTCGAATTTGGTGGTTTCCTTATTCCAAAAAATGTGTTCTTTGGAGAGGAAATAAATCAAATAAACCTTTATCAAATCCAAGAAAATCGTGGTATGGAACCAAATTTGGAAGATTGTTTTATGAGACTTTATTGTGGTTTTCTGTTCACGTTTATCCCAAGCTTACTCCATTTATTGAGAATTTTGTTTTCAATAGACAATATGGTAAAACTGAAACGTTTTTAGAAAAAAATGGCGGAGACGTTGCTGTTCAGACTTCAACAGATGGATTTTGGTTAGATTGTCTTTTTAGTCAATATGTTAATGAATGGGCTGCACCATTAAGTAATGGTGTTGAAATTTTGAGATCATTGGATCATTCGATTGAACAAGCAAAATTGAAGAATGATTTTTTTGTTCATGCTCCAATTGAAGTAAGATGCTCCAATACCACATTTAGTGGTGTTGTTACTAATGATAATTTACCAGATCCAATTGAGTTAAGCAAAAGAAAATATTTAGATGTGGGCGCAATTCCTGGAAATAATTTGAGGCCCTTATTAGATAATACCCCAAGGTTGAATTACATCAAACCATTGTTGAATTATAGTTCCAATGAAGATATTTCAGTTATTAATCGTGACAATCAACGATTTGAAAAAAAAGAAAGTGAAAATTCCAGAGAAAAAGCAAAAGAAAAAGAATCATTTAGTTACACTAAAGATAATCAAAGTATTGATGATAATCGATCTGAGTATTCATTCATTAGCCAGAAAAATGTTGAAAGCAAAGGGGAAAACTATGAGGGGGACTATAATTCCTTGGATAGCAAGATTAAAGGCATTGAAAAAGAACTAGAGAAAGATGTAAATTCCAGCTCAATAATAATGATTAATGAGGACGATCAAACCAATATTACTAATTCTCAATTAACATTGTACATTAATGCAACAATGTATCGACCATTTAAAACATCAGTGCCAATTGGTAAGTGGTTCAAGATTTTCGAGGACACATTGGATGCAGCAGGTGGTAAACCTCATTGGGCCAAAAATTTCATTGGTTCTGAAACATATTTGTCTAAATCTTTGCAAGAACAGAATATAAAAAACAACAAACAGTATAAAGATGGAGAAATGATCGGATTTGCAAGTAAAATGAATGAATGGTTTGGCGAAGACCTACAAATGTATCAACAAATAAGAAGGAAGCAGGACCCTGATGGTGTTTTCTTAAGTGGAACCAAATGGGCAGTCAGAAATGGCATTATCGAAGAATCTGATGTAAAATCTGATTGAGATTATGAGATGGTGATATACCCTGCTGACAGTATTGATTAAAGATAGATGTTTTTGATTTGATTATCTATGTTACCTTTTGTTACTTTTTATTACTTTTTGTTTATTGTTGTCTGTGTTGGCAAAGGTCTGCGAGCATTTATACTTCTTGTTCTTGAGCCCGGGCACATATTATTTTCCAAGTCTCCATTCCTATATATAATTTCCATTCTTCTCTTTCCTCTCTTTCTTCTCTTTCTTCTCAGAGTGTGGTCGGGAGAATCCCGCTTCGCGCCCTGGCGGGATTTTTTCAATCCCGCTGGGAAAAATAATGAAAAATAAATGTATAAAGATTTTTGATGCTATCAATTCATCTTTCTCTCTAGCAATTGACAACAATTCAATTCCTGGGTCATCTAATCGAAATGAGCAATAACTTTTCCTTTGGAGCATTGAAGGATTCTTCTAATAACAAGCCCCAATCATCTGGTCTTTTTGGGGGAACTGTAAACACAAACACATTTTCATTTGGATCTGGCACCAACACCAACAACAACCCCAATGCTGCTACTAATAACAGCGACAGCAGCAACAATAAAGCTGGTTCATTAGGCGGTGGATTCAATTTTGGAAGTAATGTTAATAACCTGTCTGGTGGGTTTTCTTCGTTTGGAGACAACTCAGGGGCATTCTCGCTTTCAGCCAAAAAGCCTGGAGAGACTTCCAACGCCTTTAATTTTGGCTCTTTTGGTGCAAACAACAACAATAACAACAACAATAGCAATAACATCAGCACTAGTAATAATAATGATAATAATATCAATAGCAATTCTTTGTCCACTAAAAATAAATTTTTATTTGGAGCGAACACTGGTAGTTCCTTCAATTCAACCCCTGGAGGGTTTTCTTTTAATACTGGTTCCACCAACAACACTACCACAACCAATCCACTAACTGGTTCAAATACTGGCTTCAATCTAGGCACAAACAAAACTGGAGCAAACTTATTTTCTCAAGCTTCTACAGCTGGAAACAACCCTGAAAATAAAGCCGCTTCTGGTGGAGGTTTTTCTTTTGGGTCTAATACTAACCCATCCCAACCAGCAAAAACTGGGTTTTCATTTTCGAGTAACGAAAAGAGTTCTGAAAATTCTAAGGGTCAATCTTTGTTCAATGCACCATCTTTGAATGCAAATTCAGGCTCTTCGGCCTTTTCTTTTGGTACAGCTACTACATCTAAACCACTGGAAAATACTGGAGATTCAAATAAAACGAGTGGATTTTCATTTTTTGGCTCTAATTCCAAACCTACCTCTGCCTTTTCTTTTGGGAATTCCAACGCAAATTCCAACGCAAATACTACAAATATAAATACAAACAATGATTCTGCTAAAACAACAGATAAAAGTGCTCCTTCACTTTCCTTTAACTTGACTGGGACTGCTAATAATTCTGGAAATACTGATGGTGACAAGTCAAAGACAGCTCCTTTCTCCTTTCAGCCTTTGAAAAGTTCCAGCACAAAATTTGGAAGCTCAGCTGGAGATACAAAGAAACAGGAAGCTGAAAAAACAATCTCAAGTGGCTTCACTTTCTCTGGTTTTGGTAAAGAAAATGACTCGACAAAACCCAGTTCAACCAATATTTCGACCAATAAAATAGATGCTTCCAATCCCAAACCAACTGTTTCTACCGGGGGATTTCTGTTTGGAGGCAATAAAGATTCATCTGCAAATAAAACAACTACAGGTGGTTTCACATTCAATTTGGGTGATTCCAAAAAGGAGGATTCCTCATCCAAGACAACTAGTGGTGGATCCAAAATTTCATCTGAAAGTAATTCATCAGTTAAACTGGATGCTAAAACTTCATTATCACAGACGGAAAATAAGACTGAACAAAAGCGCAACGAGCTGAAGACTAACACTAATGAAACCATCAGCACAAAGTCTGTTTCTGTTGCACCAGACCCTATTTCACTACAAAATCAAACAATTCAAGATTTAATCAAAATTTGGGCTACAAAACTTTCATCTTGCCAAAATTTCTACCAAAATTATTCTGCAGATGTTAATAATTGGGATAAGGTCTTAACAGAGAATTCTAAAAAATTATCTGAATTGTTTACCGATATTGTGGAAGCAGAGCAAAGCCAAAATAAAATAAACTCCAATTTAATGTATTTGGAAAAACAACAAGATGATATTGAAAAATTTCTTGATTACTATGAGGACAAAATCAATTCTATCTATTCGAATAGTGAAGAGAATATTTTGATTTTGAATAATGGAAATAAGGGGAACAATAACAATAACAGTAATGTGAACTTGTCAAATGACAGAAAACGAGAGGAATCATATAATAATGCTATTTTGATAGATGAACACCTAGACGAATTGAGCAATGATTTGACAGTGTTAATCAATGACATCAACGATATAAGTGATGTTTTCAACAAATCGATATATAAGGATGAACAGAAATCAGGCAATGACAAGTCTGATTTACTGCAAGGACATAAAAGCCAAACTAACGAGAGGGATAATGGAAGCGATAATGGGTATAAACTATCATCGATTATCAAGCTATTGAATAATCATTTGAATAGTTTAAGGTGGTTAGAAAATAACTCTGAACTATTGAGGGACAAGATTGACACATACAAAAAGATCAATGGATTGAGCTAATAAGCATTAACAACATGAGCAGGCTGGGGTCTGATGCTCGTTGAGCATCAAAAGACCTATTGTTTTGTGGATTTGATTCCCATG
>JAKTTS010000493.1:0-12030 GCA_030560485.1 Ascoidea tarda (nom. inval.)
TGAGTAGACAGGAGTGGTAGGAGGTACCACAGGCAATCATTATGATACGTCTGCAACGTCTGATGGTTGAGATCCATGATTTGACACCACCTAGTTTGACGGTGTGGTTGATGAAATCGATTCTACCTCTCATTGTGTTGAAGGCAGATTCAGGTTGTTCAAAGATTTCCTTTGCCATAAAGTGTTTGTAGGGACCTTTCATGATTTCAGCCAATTCGATTTCTAGAGTTTGGATTGATCTAGTGGCAGAAGCACCGATTTCCCTGGAGGCTCTGTGGATGTGTAGTTCACCATCGTAGATGTGAGCAATGTCATCGTCTTCCAAAAACAAGACTTTTTTTGTGTGTTGGACAACGGAAGAAGGATCAGAAGATAGGAAAAATTCGACAGGGAGAGGTTCACCTTCATCGTTGACAAATGATCTTGAGATTTGGCGACGCAAGTTTTCAGGAACGACAGGAAGGAGATTTAAAGAAGAGTTCTTTTGAGAATTGAGGGCTCTTCTTTGTGGAGGGTTGGGGGTGTTTGAATTTGCATCTTGAGGAAACTCTACATCGACAAAATCGACCTTTAGTTTTCTTTCAGTTTTGACACCGATTAAAAGAGGAGAACCCTTTCTAGTGGCTATGACTTCATCTGGATAGTGAGAAGATTTTACTAATAGACCATAAGAGCCTTCTAGCTCGAATAGAACTTGTTTGAAGAGGTGGTGGAAATCCAATTCAATACCAGAGGCAAGATTTGTGTCGTAAATGTGTTTGAATAGTTTTGCAATGCATTCGGTGTCAGTTTCACTATCAAAGACAAAGCCTTTGCCTTGCAAGAGGATTTTGATGTCTTTGTAGTTTGTTATGATACCATTGTGGACGACAAGGAACTCGTTATTGATGTCGGAGCTTTGGGGATGGCAGTTGACAGGTTTTGGTTCACCATGGGTGGCCCATCTTGTGTGAGCAATACCGACGTGGTTGGCAAAGATCTTTGATCTGTTGATGTCAGCAGAGTCAATTTTGTTTCTCAAGGCAACGACTTTGCCGATTTCCTTGAAGACCAATTGGTCGTTGTTGTCACCATCCACAGCGAGGCCTGCAGAGTCGTAGCCTCTATATTCCAATCTTTCTAGACCTTGGACAAGAGTTTCAAGAATTTCACCTCTTGATTTTTCGACTAGATAGTTGCAGTAACCGAAAATTCCACACATTTGAAGATATTGAGTAGTGTATGATTAAGCGATTGAATGGGTCAGGAGGTAGAAGAGACAAGAGATGGAAAGCGGAAGATGTGTAAGGGTATATTATAGAGAATAGAGTAAATAATATTGTAAATAATATTGTAAATAATATTGCAAAATAATAAACCAAGTATCAGAGAAGATGGAAAGAAAGGGAAGAGTTAAAGCAGAGAAAAAGTAAAAATAACAGGAAATCTGGCCAATATATATTGGAGGCAATAAGGTTGCTGCTATTTGGCTTTTGCGTCGTGACAAATAAACAAGCACCGCTGGGTCTCGAGCTTCGACCCCAGACGCGCGCGCTGATTGGCTGTGCGCGCAGGGCGCCCAGCCCGACCTAAAAATAACCTCCTGCGCGCCGCGGCACAGGGTTGGGTCTCCCTCCATTGCCTCTTCCCGTAATCACGTTCTGGCGCGTACAGATGCAGGGTGCTTCCGCCGGTTCCACTCTGTCCGCAGGCTTGGTTCGTTTCTCAGAGCCGTACCATTGGCAGGAGCAGCACCAGATCCACCACCGCGGAACTCCCGTTTGCTCTGGCGGCATTCTGCTGTGCGTTTCTGATTCTTAGTTGTTTTTAGTGGTGGAATGGCGCTGGAATGGCGCTGGAATTACGCTGGATTGGCCCAGGACAAAGCACATACACAGTTCCGCTCTCTCGTCCGCTTCAAGGCAGAGCACGTGTGGCACCGAAGCTCCACACAATCCAGTTCAAATGGGGCAGAGAAACTTTCCAGATCGCAGCCCATGCAGTATTTTGTACCAAGCAGGAAAAAAGAAATGACACCTGTGTTTTGCCTCATCACAGACAGACGTGTCACGTGAGTGCACATGTGACTCCGTTCAAGGGAATTTATTCCGGAACCTGCAGGTCCCAATCCGAGACACGATAGAAATGAAAGAAAATCTGGGCTATAACGCCAACTGATTTTCCTTCACAGTGTTCCTTTTGGTGGTAATGCTCGAAAATGACACTTCTTGTTGTTTTCTATGATGAAAAGTCAACAGTAAATACCAGAAAATGAAGCCAAGGGAAAGGCACAGATTACCAGATATTCAGGTTGCTGGTTGCAATTTATTTCATCCACCACAAACAATAAAGAAAGCTGAGGTGTCTTGAAAATGTCTTAATCTGGCGTTTGTAATACCCTGACAAGCGGGACAAACACGCTAGCAGTGGTGCCGATGCCGCTGAATACCCCTGCAAAAGAAGCACAACAACCGCAGATAGGGTTGCGGTTGTGCAGACTACGCGGTGACCAACCCAGACGCGGTGCTGGGGCAGAAATCGATGGCGAGTCACAAAGATTGTTTGGGCATGTTTGGGCATGTTTGGGTATTATTGAGTGTTCGAGACCGTGCTGGTTGTTCCGGCGCTGGCACCAAAGGCGTCGGAATTGCCTGTTGCAGCGGCCGGCACTGCAAACGTGCTGTTTCTGCTGCGTGCGCTGCGTGACCGACGGCTCCGGCAAGCTCTACCGGTTTTTGGGTGCTGTGGAAGCGTTGGTCGGGCCCAGCAGCGGGGCGAGAGCGCGGGTCTGGCACAAAGGTCCGGTGGCAGGACGGGTCGGAATGCTAGATTTTTGCAAAAGTTGTTTCTTCCTCATTTCAGTCTTGCTCTCTCCCAATGGATGGATTCTACTGCTTACGCTCCTGCTGTTTCCCACTGGCAACTTGCTAGCAGCTTCTCACAACCTTATCTTCCTCCATCGCTCACAATAACAAAAACACTCCCCAAACATGTAACTGCTTCTTCTTCTCTTTTTATCTTTATTCATCCCTTTGATCTGCTAAATGATCTACTCATTGCTTATATTCCACTTAAAAATAGTAATTATTGTTTTTTCTCTCTTATTTCTTGCTCTCCAGCACCATTATACTAATATTCTTCAATATTTAACAATCTTCTCTTCTTTCACCACCTCCATCATCACCGCCATATCATTTCCATCGTTTTCCTCTTTTTTTCTTTTTGTTATATATATCTTCTTATCAAAAAGGTAATATTTCAAATAAAGTAATCCTAATATACTTTCTTCATTGCATATCATCTTCAATCACCTTCAATCATACTCAACCACTTTCAATCATATTATATTATACCATATTGGACTGATTTATATTATATATAGACATATATATATATATATATATATATATATCAATATATGCTTGCTTCAATATCATATCTTCTTCATCTTTAATTACCACAATTATATTACTTTATTATTATGTTAATTAATACCACCATCTCTAATTCTTTCCTTAATTCATTCCTCAACTAACTTTATCACCACTTTCTCTATTAATACCTTCTACTACTAATACACAAATCCACTTCTACTCATCTCAATTTCAATCTCAATCTTAATCTTAATCTCAATCTCAATCTCAATCACAAAATTCTTTTTCCCATCTTTCTATCTTTCTCTCAATAATTTTTCTTTCTTAAACTTTTCTCTTCTGGCTTGTTTTTTTGTTTTTTTTCGTTAATTTGTTGTTGTTTGTCTTGTTTTTTGTCTCGTTTTTTTGATTTTTGATCTTTGATCTTCATCTGGTTTTCTTCAAAACTGTTCACTCGTTGATATACTTTTCTCAATTCTTTCCTTTTTTTTTCTTGGTTTATCTTTGGTTTGGTTATACTCTCAAAATTAAATCAAAAAATCTCAAAAAATCATCACAATCTTTTCTAAAACTTATCTCCAACTATTCTTAATAATTCTCAATAATTATTAGCATCTTTTAATATCTATTAATACCTCTTCTTATTCAAATCCATTTCAACTATTTCCCTTATTAACTTGTCCATTTAAATTCTTCATCAATATCACTAACATTATAAACTCCCCTTACTAAGTTCTATAATGCAAATTCATGGTGGTCTCGCTTCTCTACCGAATCTTGTAATATTTCTATTCTTCCTCATCTTCATTTTCAATATCACCAATGTTTTATCAATTCCCTCAATCGGCTTTCCCTTCCAACAGCAGCTACCACCCGTAGCAAGAATAAACCAATATTACACCTTCACCCTAAATGATCAATCCTTCATTCCCTCCTCTTCTTCTTCCCCCATTTTAAACTACTACATTGACAACTTACCCAATTGGCTCTCCTTCAGCCAAAACAACCTCACCTTATCTGGAATTCCTTCTTCAAATCACATCTCAAATAACACATCCTTCTCTTTAATTGCTTCAGATTCTGCTGGCAACACCACCCAATCTTGCTCAATTATAGTCTCTCAAAACCCTTCTCCCCAACTAAACTCTTCTTTATCAATTTCATCCCAATTATCAAACTATGGTCAAACAAATGGCCTTGATGGTTTGGTCATAACACCAGGCCAACCTTTCTCACTTTCAATCAACCCCAATATCTTTTCTTCAAATTCATCTCTAACTTACTATGGCAGGTATTCAATGAGAACTTCTCTCCCAAGCTTTGTCAACTTTGATTCAACCAATTTGACCTTCTATGGAACTGCCCCTTCAGTCAATTCCCAAATTGCCCCCAGTCTCGAATACCCTCTTGTTTTAATCGCATCAGATTACGAAGGCTTTTCTGCTGTCGAGACACAATTTAAATTAATCATTGGTGCCCACCAACTATCAACTACAATCAACTCCATAATCAACATCCCCATTTCCACAAACTATTCCTTTACCCACCCAATTCCCTTATCCGATATATATCTCGATAACCAGCAAATATCCCACCAAAATATCTCTGCTGTTACTTTGCCACCAGAAACTCCCACCTGGATTCAAATCGATACCGACTACAATATCCATGGAACCGTCTCCAATAACCAAACTGAAAATCTCGATTTCGTCCTCTCGATTTACAACATCTACGGCGACTATATCAATCTCTCCTTTCAATTAAACGTATCCAGCTTATATGATCATAATAATAACAATAGCGATAGCGATAGCGATAACGATAACGATAACGACAACCAAGATGGCCTCAGCCGCCTTTTCACAGTCGATTTTCTCAACAACGTCACTGCCGTCCCTGGCTCGTTTTTCACATACGCTTTAAATGAATCTCTCTTCACCTCCCTCTCCCAAACCCTCGTCACTGCTGAATTTGCTTCTCATGCTGCCTGGTTATCCTTCCACTCCTCCAATTTGACTTTCAATGGAAACGTTCCCGATTCCTTTGAGTCTTTGCAAGTCCTGGTAATAGCATCGTTGAGCACCAACTATTTCTATCGCAAAAGAGATCTGTTCACCGATCAATTGTCTTTTACAATTACCGCTAATGCGCTGGATGTAGATTCCATTTCCTCTGGGACGAACTCAGATACAACAACATCCTCCTCCACAATTTCAAGAAGAACATTAATAATAACTCTTAGTGTTGTGCTATCTTTTGTCTTGCTTTTAGCCATTGGCTTATTGGCCTTTTTCTTATATCGTCGTCATCATCCAAGTGATAAAAATGATAAAAATGATAAAAATGATAAAAATGACACCGAAAAACAAATCAGTGACTACACTTCGAGTCCAGATACAAGCCATGATAAGACAATTGCTTCATCCTCTTCAATTCCCAAATTCCCTAAATGTATTTTAAATCAAAATTCCCATCAAAAAGAATCCAATCTTCACAATAATATTATTAGTGGTAATGCCACTACTAGTGCTGCTACTAATAACAATAATAACAATAATGGAAACCAAAGTGGCAATTCAAATTCAAACCCAGCACACGCCAAGTTAAACTCTGAGGTTTCTACATCTGATTCTGTAACACCCTCCGAGCTTGAAAATTCAAGAAAATTAGGAAATTTAAATGTTATGAAATTGGAACAAAAAAATTTCGGATTAAATAACCAAAATGAAAATAATTCCAACTTGAATGATAAACAAATAAACAGGAAATTAACAAATAACTTTTCAAAAGAAATGTTTGATAAATCCATGACGCCTTTAAGAATAAATATTAGTTCAGAAACATTCAATTCCACGGCATCGTCCACTCCAAAGGCATCATGGAGAAGAAACATCGAAACCACAAATAAAGAAAATGGAAGAGAATCAATGAATTCTCTAGCTACAGTGCCAACCAATGAATTATTTAGTGTAAGGTTGGTTGATGAAGCCAATGCAGGAAATATGCTCCTCAATAACAATGCAAATATAAACAGAAATATCAACACTGCTGGTAACAGGAACTCGGCTACCAGCTCTAAATACTCCACTAACACAGATAGCATATTGTGTCGAGAAGATAGTGGAAATGTGAAAAGATTAGATTCTGACGGAAATGTGATTGGATCTGTGAAAAGTCAGGGAAGAAAGTACCATAACCAGTACCATCATTCAAGAGTTTCAACGATGACATCTTCTAATTTGGGAGTTGTTGAGGAAGAGGAAGGTGTACATACATCGCCATTAAAAATACGACACTATAAGCAGTATTCGCAACCTCCATTGGACAGTTCTTCTCTGATCAATTCCAGATCGAGATCAGGGACACTATCATCCAGGTCAGGAGGCTCAGGAGGATCGTCCATATCACATTCAGCTTCCAATTCCTTTGGATCATATCGTCACCGAAGATCCAGATCAATGGTGTATAATACAGATTTACAAAACTCTCAGTTTGAATCTGACAGTATGTTCACATTCGAAAGTGGAGAAAACTCTCAACCTGAACAGGCTGGATCATCGTCGGAATCTAATTTTCCTATAACTCATGTTCTCAACCATTTGCCAGAACTTGAAAATGAGAGTTTGTACGTCCAGGATGATACAGAAATATCAGAAAAAGAAACCAGGTTTGGAGAGTTGGAGAATGTGGGAGCAGTGGAAATCCAGTCAACTCCTGATTCTGGCAAGCGTCGGGAACTTGAGGGCAAATCCGGGACCATTATTAACTACTAGAAATTGTCTTCTTCTTCAAACGTTTAATGCTACATTTTTTCATTTTTTCATTCTTTCATTCTTTCATTCTTTTAATTTTTTAATGCTTGTTTTTCGTTCTCGTTGCTGTTTTCACTTTGCATTGATGAAAAGTACTAAAGTGTAATCTACGCTGGGGTTTTGTTTTCTGTTTTCTTTTTTTATGCTTCTTATTCTGTATTGCTGTTTGTTTCGTTCTCTTCCAGGGCCCCAAGGCTAGTCCTGAGCAATGCTGTTGTGTCTATTGTTTTGTCTTCTGCTGTCTTTTGTTTTCTGGTGCTTTCTCGTTTCTGTGCTCTAATTTCAAGCAACACTCGTTCAGTACCACTTCCGCACACTTCTGCTGCTCATTCGCTTCTCATCCGCTGCTGCGGGTCGAAGCATTCCGCGGCGCATTGCACGTGCATTCCGGCCGCGGGCGCTGAGATCTTGGTGATTTGTCACCTATCGCTGTGGTATGTTTACTGATATAAGTTAGGCGGGAGCTGGAGATCTCGCTTTCTCACCTTCTTATATCTTCTTTTTGCCTGCCAGGTCTGATATTTATATATCTCTCTGTTTTGCTGTTCTTCCATTTCTTTCTGCAATCCATCTATTTCATCAATTACCATGAACAGACTTAAGGAAGTACGTACTAGCTACCATCGCTCTTTTTTTGCTCTGGACTTTGTTTATTTTTGTGTGTTTTTCATTTTCTGCACCATACACAACTAAATAGGGACCAGCAAAAGGAAAACAAAAAAAATAAAAAACCCACTCAAGCACTCAAAGTAGATCCGGAGGATGTGTACACGACATTCAATTGGTCTTGTTTGATTTTCTTTTCTTTGTTTGCAAATACTAATAATCTATCTGCTTACTAACTTATTCTTTAATTCTTTTAGAAAATTGAAAGTTTAAAACTTGAAACCGTAAAATGGCAAGAAACTGCTGAACAATTACAAGAAAAGATCAAAGTTTTGGAGCAAGAAAACCTTGAAAAGGACAATCAAATTCAATCTTTGACCGTCAAAAATGAAAGATTAGAAGGTGAAGCTGAAAAATTAGAAGGCCAACTCGCTAAATTAAAAGAAAGTGCTGAAGAATCAACTTCTTTAAAGACACACAATGATAACTTTACAAAGAAAAACCAAATGTTGGAAGATGAATTAGAAATCTCTGACAAAAACTTGAAAGAAACAACTCAAAAATTAAGAGAAACTGATATCAAAGCTGAGCAATTAGAGAAAAAAGTCAATAGTTTAGAAGACCAAAAAGAAGAATTAGAAAAGAAATACGAAGAATTAAAGGCTAAAAACAAAATTGTCGAAGACGAATTGGAAGCAATCTCTTCTCAACTTGATGCGCTATAATCTGATTCTGTCTAATTCTATCTACTTGTTGAAAATTCTCTTTACCTTTTACTCTTTAAATTAATCATCCAATCAGTTAATTAACTAATTAATTAATTAATTGATTGATTCTATTATTTAAATATATCATCTATATCATTTATATCATTTATATCATTTTCATTAAATGATCGTCCCTTTAATTGATTCTCATTGTTTTTGATTTATGTTTTTGACTACTTATTCCCTACTTTTCATTTGTTATTTACTATCAATAAATGTCCTTTTTTATCATTGTTTTTTTTCTCTCTTGACTCTTTCCTTTCAATTTTTACTAAAAAAAAAGTCGTTGTTTGCTCTTTACATACAAATTCCTTTTGTTTTCTTTTTCATTTATCTCCAATCGCAAAAAATTCCTCTCAATTTCAAGAATTTCGTATTCGCACCTCACCTCAACCACATTCTTCGAATATAAAAGAACGAACTTCTAGTTCCATGCTTAAGGTTTGGTATGATTTGTAAGCAATGTTATAAAGATTATCTAATATTTTGGTAATCTGGATTACGTAAGTTTTCACGGTTTAGTACACGGAAAAAAAATTTTACAGTTTAAATTTTTCATTATTTTTCTATTTTTTTTTCTGGTGCATAAACATTGAAATAGATCTGAATATATCGGTTTGTATTAGATCAGATTACACTGTTTTACAAAAATCCTTCAATACTCAATACTCAATACTCTATCATAATATATTATATATCTTATATCTCATTCAATTCATCCAATGACAGTCAAGTTCTCTACCTTGAAGACTCAGAGGCGTTTTCAAAACCCCCCAAAGGATAAATCTGCTTACCCTTTATTAACCGAAGCTGTTCAACCTCACATTGGCTCCTTCAATGGCTTGACTGAAGGTCCTGATGGTGGTATATTAAACTTGGCCGTAAAAGATATTGGCTCAATTACTGTTTATGACAACAATGATCCTTACAGAGTTGGAAACAAAATTAAAATTAGAGTAGACTCGGTTCAATTGGCAAAACCTGCTGTCACCCAAAATGATACCATTTCTCTTAACAGAAGAATATATCCTGTAGAATGTCGAGAAAGACACACAACTTATAGGAGTCGTTTATTATTGAAAGTTTGTTGGTCGGTTAATGATGGCGAAGAACTCTCTCAAACAAGAGAAGCCGGCCAAATTCCTATCATGGTCAAATCAAACAGATGTCATTTAGAATCTCTTTCTCCAGACGAATTAGTAAAAGCCAAAGAAGAAAGTGATGAATTGGGTGGTTATTTTATCGTAAACGGTATTGAAAAAATTATTCGTATGTTAATTGTTCCTCGTCGTAACCATCCAATGGCTATAATACGTCCTTCTTTTCAAAATAGAGGAACTTCTTATTCAAAATTTGGTGTTTCTATAAGATCAGTTAGACCCGATCAATCTTCTCAATCAAACGTTTTACATTTTTTGAAAGATGGTAATGTAACTTTTAGATTTTCTTGGAGAAAAAACGAATACTTGATTCCCGTAATGATAATATTAAAAGCATTGGTCGAAACAAATGATAGACAGATTTTTGATGGTTTAGTTGGTTTTGATACTTCAAATTCTTTTTTAACTGATCGTCTTGAAATTTTATTAAGATCTTTTAAGTTTTACAACTTGTTCACAAAAAATGAAACTTTATCCTATTTAGGTGATAATTTTAGAGCAGTATTTGGTTTTTCAAAAGACCTTACTGATATTGAAGCAGGAGAATTGGTTCTTCAAAAAATTGTTCTTGTTCATTTATCCAATAACAATGATAAATTCAAATTGCTTCTATTCATGATTAGAAAATTATACACCTTGGCATCCTCAGAATGCTCTCCCGATAATCCAGATAGTGCTCAGCATCAAGAAATATTGCTTGGTGGTTTTCTTTACGGTATGATCATTAAAGAAAAAATCGAAGAATATCTAAACAATTTTAGATTACAAATTCAAACAGATATAACTAGAGGTATTGCCATAAATTTTGAGGATAAAAAGTACATTTCTCGATGTTTTCTGAGAATGAATGAAAATATTGGTCAAAAGTTGCAATATTTCCTCTCAACTGGTAACTTGATTTCTCATTCTGGTCTAGATTTACAGCAAGTTTCTGGTTATACTGTTGTTGCTGAAAAAATTAACTTTTATCGTTTTATCTCCCATTTTCGAATGGTTCATAGAGGTTCTTTTTTTGCTCAATTAAAGACTACAACTGTTCGTAAATTATTACCCGAATCTTGGGGCTTTCTCTGTCCTGTACATACTCCAGATGGTTCTCCCTGTGGTTTATTAAATCATTTGGCACATAAATGTATCATTGCAACTCAAGATTCCGATGTATCCAAGGTGCCCGAACTTTTATATTTATTGGGTGTTTCACCTTCTCATACTCATGCTGCGGGTCCTAGTTTTAGTTGTGTACAACTAAATGGCAGAATTATAGGTTGGTGTACACATGAAGATGCCAAAATTATAGCGGACAGTTTAAGATATTGGAAAGTTGAAGGCAAACATAATATACCTTTAGATTTAGAAATTGGTTATGTTCCACCATCTACAAAGGGTCAATATCCAGGATTGTTTTTATTTGGAGGAAGGTCTAGAATGATGAGACCTGTTTCTTATTTAGCAAACGATAAAAAGGACATTGTTGGTCCATTTGAACAAGTCTATATGAATATTGCTGTTACTCCAGAAGAAATCATAAAAAACATTCATACACATGTTGAATTCAAACCAACTAATATTTTATCGATCTTAGCAAACTTGACTCCATTTTCCGATTTCAATCAATCGCCACGTAATATGTATCAATGTCAGATGGGTAAACAAACAATGGGTACACCAGGTACTGCGTTGGTTCACAGATCTGATAACAAATTATACAGATTACAATCTGGACAAACTCCAATTGTTAAATCAAAATTATATGACGAATATGGTATGGATAATTTCCCCAATGGTACAAACGCAGTTGTTGCGGTAATTGCGTACACTGGGTATGATATGGATGATGCAATGATAGTTAATAAATCAGCAGATGAAAGGGGTTTTGCCTATGGTGTTGTTTATAAAGTCGAAAAAATTGATTTATCGCTTAGTAGAAGAAGAGGGGATCCAATTACTCAACACTTTGGATTTGGAACTGATCAATGGCCAGAAACTTGGAGAGAGAAATTGGATGCCGATGGATTACCAATAATTGGTGTGATGGTCAATGAGGGCGATCCGGTTGTTGCATATTATGATGATACATTAGGGAAAACCAAATGCAAAACATACCATTCTTCTGAACCAGCATATATTGAGGAAGTTAAATTAGTTGGAGACGATAATGCTGATCAAGAATCACAAATTATAACAATTAAATATAGAATACCTCGTCATACTCAAATCGGTGACAAATTTTCATCAAGACATGGTCAAAAGGGAACATGTTCAAGAAGATGGCCTACGATTGATATGCCATTTAGTGAAAGTGGTATTCAGCCAGATGGTATTATCAATCCTC
>JAKTTS010000494.1:0-12040 GCA_030560485.1 Ascoidea tarda (nom. inval.)
TATTATTATTATTATTATTATTATTATTATTATTATTATTATTATTGTTGTTGTTGTTGTTGCTGTTGTTGTTACTACTATTATTATTATTATTATTATTATTGTTATTATTTGTGTTATTTTTTGTTGAATTGTTTTTCGTTAATTTATTATTTGATTGGTTATTTTGTTGTGTGTTTTGTTGATTCGTTGATAGGTTGTTTTGTTGATTGTTTTGTTGGTTATTTGAATTTGATGATATGGATAAAGAAGGTGATAATGTAGACATTGATTTTCTGTCAAGGCCATGTCTTTTTTTAAACTGACTTAACCAACCATGACTGAAGCTGTCTAATCTTTTGGGATCATCTACACCAATTTGATGAGCCAATTTAGACCAGTGGGCTCTTAATATGGGTTCGCCCAAGGATAGGTTTTTCAGTCTTCTGTCATAGACAAACAAGTCCATTTCTTTATTGATGGTGTCGTATTTGTATCTGACTTTTCTTTTGCCCTGTCTTCCATGAGCACCAGCTTCGTTGTATCTTTTTCTCAATTCCTGTTCATTTTTTAGCCATTCACTGAAAGAGGAAGTTGAGATTGAGTACTGGTTTTTATAATTTTCCACGGTTTCAGACTGGGGTTTATTTGATTTGTGATGGAAATCTAAGATTTCGATTTTCTGCTCCAATGTTGCTCTTGGGGGTTTATCAGCTTTGGGCATTATTTTGATAGGAAATAGATTGTAGAGAGTTTAGTAGAGTAGAGAGAATATATTGGGGGAAGGGGGGGGGGGCAGTTAAATCAGGAAGAGTGATCCGTCTTAATAGAAAAGCAATTATTGAAACAGAAAAAAAGCACGAGAAGGCGAAATTGAGAGATTGAAAGATTGCAAAGGTCTCAGAAGGATGAAGAAAAATGACGAGTTAAGAGAAACCGAATTTTTGGTGGAAAAGCATAAATGGCACAGAGAAACAAAAGAAAAAGTGGAAGAAAAAGTGGTCAATAACAAGATATTTGGATATATTTATACTGATTGGAAAAGCTTTAGATCCTGTTTAGCGATTGTTGAAAAGGAAAACATTTGTCTTTTCAAAGAAAGCGAACTAAAACCCGCAGAAACCCACTGGTCCCGTTCCCGATTAGTTTCTGCCTTGGTCCTGTTTTCAGACCCTGCCGTCCTGTGATTGGCCCGGAGCCGCTGGTATTGCCGAGGGCCTTCACTATCCGAACCGGCACTGACTACATGCAGTTATCTGCAGTGTGCAGTGCGAGTTTTAGGGGCTTCATTTACCCGTGCAGCGCGATCGGGTAAATGAGCGCATGAAGTAATGGCGCGTTGGAGCTACTCACATCGCTGTTTGACACACCCACGTTATCGCCGGCTTCCAGACCTTCTGGCTGGTGCTGCTGTGCTGCTTCTTTGCGTTGCCCAGCTGTTCCAGCCGACGCTGGCCCAGCGACAGCAAAAACATTGTCGCTTTGAGTTCGGATATGCCGCATCAACTGAATAACAGGTGCTTATTTCAGGATTGGAAAGCCTGCGTTGGAACGCTCTTTGTTGACGGTGATACCAAATACACTAGCCTAGACCCATACGTCACATTCCATGTCGTCCACAATCAAAAATAGCACCAGTACCCTAAGTCCAGCTGCAACAGCGCAGTCTGATTGGGTGCATCCCGATAGAACAAGCGGAAGACAGGTGGACAAAACAAAAAAAACTGCTAAATCGATTCGGGTTTTTGTGGTCTCATAGATAGACAAATGCCGAACCTTTTCCTATCCGTACATCCCGATAGTTTTGACTAAGAAAAAGGCTTTGCATTTTGAGTTTTCACTTTTAAGCAACTCGTAAATGTGCGGCCCACGAATCCTGATTACAGCGGCCTTTCTCTTTACGGCCACCTTTGGCACCGGCTCCCTGGCGCTCACGTTTACACGTGCTTTCTTGCGGCTGCCTGCGGTTTCCGTCGCACTGGCTCCCAGCACATGCCCAGTTTCCCCAGTCCCAACCTCACAATGTGTCTAAAACCACTTCTCACCAACTGCTAATCAACTACTGATCTTCATCAACTGCCGATAAAGAGCTGATAACCAACCGATAGCCAGCAGCCTACTCCAGCTACAATCCTCTTGCCTAGTGCTCATCTTCTCTGTATATATGCCCTCCTGCTCCTCCTGCTGATCCCCCTTTTGCTCTATCGGTTCCCTCTCAATGGATTTCTCAATTCCTCCAAATGTCTCTCCTGAAATCGCTTTGAAGCTACAGCAGCTTATCAACGAATACAAAGATGGTGATTACACTGAAAAGGGCTACTTTAAAAAGAGATCCCTAATATTGTCTCAATTAGAGTTGCTGTCTCAGTCCCAGCAGCCAATTCCCAGTTCACTATCAAATTCTCAAAGCATCACCACTAGCTTGAATGCCAATCTTAACAATAACAATAACAATAACAATAATTTCAATAACATACCATCTCATATGAGAACTGTTTCTCTTAATTCAAATATTTACAATCCTTCCATATTATCAGGAAACTCTTCTAATTTTCATTCCTCGCCTTTGGATGAACAGTCCTATCCCTTCTCTTTTCATTCGAGATACTCTTCTATAAATAGTCACCATCTAAATAATACAAATTCAATTAGCCCCAACCACACAAACAACAACATCAGCAATGCCATCAACAATAACATTAATAGCAATAATAACATTAATAACATTAATAACAATAATAACAATAACCAAATTATATTCTCCAATATACAGCCCCAACCAACAATTCAAAACAGTCCTTTGAATAACCAAAATACAATCCTTTATAACGACATAATCCCAAACCAACCCTGCTTTTCAAATCAGCCCTCTTTCTCAAACTCAACCTCCTTATTGAACTCTGGCCAAAATTCTGCTTCTGCTTCCGGTCCAACTTCAATATCAGCTCTAAGCTCCTCAAATTTAAACCAGTCCTCCCCACAACCAATTCAGGTCTCTCCCCAACCAATCCAATTGATCCAGAAACAAAACCAAATTCAAATTCCAAATGTAGAACTACAAAGACCTTTGGACCCAAGAGACTTGATCAACTTGGGCGCAAAGGAAAAAATCACAAACCTACCAACAATCCTCAGACAACGAGGTTTTGCTTATTCAACGGATCCGGCCATCAATACTCTAGACCAAAAGGGCAAAATAGACTCTTCAATAACCTGGGGAAAACTATACCAGAAAGCTGAAAAAGTAGCTCAATTCGTTCGCAAAAAAACTGGTCTCTACAAAGGTGATCGCATCTGTCTAATCTACAGAAACACTGAACTAATTGAATTCATGGTCGCCTTATTTGGATGCTTCTTAGCTGGCGCTGTTGCTGTACCCATGATAGATCTAACCACCACCGAAATGATCGAAATAATGAACAAAACACAGTCACATTTTTGTTTTTACTCAACATATGTCTGTAAGGCCTTTGAAAAATTAAACAACAACGCAACTACAAAGATCAAATGGCCCAAGGGCGTTGGTTTTCTCAAAACTGATGATCTCGGAAATTACCAAATACCACGAAAATCTGATCCTCCTGCTTTAGATGTCACTGACATTGCCTATATTGAATACACAAAATCTCCTGTTGGCCAGCTTCGTGGCATCGTTTTACACCATAAAACTATCATGCACCAAATGTCAAATCTAACAAAAATCTTATCGAGTTCCCCTTTAATATCTTCCTCCATGAAATCAATCAAAAGATCTGAGATTAACCGCAATACTCAGAAGGAATACATTTTTAGCACTTTTGATTGCAGATACTCAACAGGCTTAATTATAGGCATCCTTTTCTTAGTCTACTCCGGCAACACTCTAATCTGGGCTCCTCCAGAACTAATGAAGGTAGCTGGTCTATATGCTAACGTTATAACAAGATTCAAAGCTGGAATCCTATTAGCAGACTATCTTGGCCTAAAATCTGTTGCCTTTAATTACCAGGCCGATCCTCTTTCTACTAGAAACTTTGATAAAAAGAATAAAGTCAACCTATCCTACATAAAATGGTGTCTAATAAGTACTTCAACTATAAATAGCGAAGTCCTAGAAATCATATCTGATAGATGGCTAAAACCCCTAGGCTGCTCAAAAGCAAGATTAGTTATATCTCCAATTTGTGCTCTAAATCAGTATGGTGGAATGATCATATCAATGAGAGACTGGATCGGAAATGAAAAAAAATTGGGCTGTATCTTTCATAAACCAATAACACCAGATGAAGATGGTGCTAATAATATAGACTACAATTCTTCCTCTGTTATCTCTGAGGTTTTAATTGATAAAAATTCTTTAACAACAAACACCGTTCAAATTGTTAGTGACAAACCTCCTCCTCAATTAACAAATTTCGATTCAAAATATTTAAGAATAACTTCTTTTGGCTTTCCTCTACCTGATACAACTTTGGTTGTGGTCAACCCAGAAACAAGGTTTTTAGCTGGTGTTCTAGAAGTGGGTGAAATTTGGGTTGATAGTCCCTGTTTGCCTGGTGGCTTTTGGGATTCTCCAAATGATTCTCAAAATATCTTTTTGGCAAAATGTAATGATTACGAAGGTCCCTTAGATTTGGAATTTCTAAGAACAGGCTTATTAGGCTTTATTTATAACGGCAAAGTTTATGTCTTGGGACTTTATGAAGATAGATTTAGACAAAAAGTAACTTGGATAGATAAAAAATTATTAATGGAAAAACCAGGCAACTCAGAATTAGGTATTTTGCAGTTTCCTTCGCTTTCTAGCAAAAATTATTATGGAACTAGAAGAGAAAACAGCACAAGTCTGAAAGCATCAAACCTTAATAGAAATGATACAACCGGTTCTAGTGCAAGTACAAATCCTCCAATCCCAAAAATCGAAGGCTTTGATGATAATGGATATAGATACCATTATGTTGAACACATCTCCTACACTTTGTTCAGAAAATTACCATTTATTTCCGAATGTTCAATTTTCAATATTTCCATCAATGATGAAAGTTTGCCTGTGGCAGTCATAGAGACAAAACTTGCTGCAGATCAAATAACCTCATCTGGAGCACTTGTAAGGATAAACTATGAAGAATTAGACTTATTAGCCGAAAAGACTCTAAAATTGGTAGAAAAATATCATAATGTCAGAATTTATTGTTTGCTAATAGCGGCACCCAATTATCTTCCAAGAATTTACAAAAATGGTCAAAAAGAAGTGGCCAATAAACTGTGCCAGACAAGGTTTGTTCATGCTGCTTTGAAGGCAAAATATGTCAAATTTAATATTGCAAAGTCTATAACAAACATTCCCTACGGTCTTGATACTACAGGTGGAATATGGTCTCCATATTCCTGTCAATTGAGATCAAATGTTTTAATGAACTCAGAACTTCAATTTACTGGAATTGACATATGCAAAGTTTCCATCGATGATAGAACTAACGCTCCCTTGACAGATTTTAAAACTTTAGTCGATATATTAAAATGGAGAGTTTTAAATAATCCTGATTATTTGGCTTTTGGTACAATTAATGACACTCATAGGACAAGAGATTGTAGTTGGAGAAAATTTGATCAAAGAGTTGCATCTGTTTGTCATTATATTCTATTCAAGACAACCCTCCAGCCGGGAGATTGTGTTATCTTAATGTACAACATTTCAGATGATTTTGCTATTACATTGTTTGCATGTTTTTTAACTGGAATTGTTCCAATTCCAATGATGCCATTAGACTCAAATATAATTTCTGAAGATGCAAAAGCATTCATTGAAGTGATTAAAGATTTTAGAATAGGTATGATTTTTGTTAATACCGACGTGGAACAAATATTCAAATTAAAAATGGTTTCTCGAGAACTCAAGAAATTAACGTTTACAACAAAATTGCCCAAAATTAAAAACACAACTAAATATAAGAGTATTTCACCGGCAACTATTAGATCCAAGTTGTCTGGATTTCAAAAGAAAGCGGATTTTAGAAATGAAAAAACTGTTTCTTTAATTTGTTTGCATTGGTTGCCTGACAATACCAGAGTTGGAATAAAATACAATCACACTACTATAATTTCCATGTGTAAAGTATTTAAAGAAACATGTAAATTAACTAGTTCAAGCTCAATTCTTGCATGTGCTAGACATGTCTCTGGTCTTGGATTAGTGCAGAGTGTTTTGATTGGAGTTTATTTGGGCTGTTCAACATATTTATTTTTGCCATCTGATTATTACAGATCTCCTCATTTTTTCTTCAGTGCAGCTCAAAATTTTAAAGTAAAAGATGTTTTGGTTACACCACAAATGTTGTCGCATGTTTTGAGAGTACCCCAGGTATCAAAATCTTTACAGTTAGGAAATTTGAAAAACTTGATGGTTTGCTTTGATGAAAGACCTAAACACAACTTGATGAAGAACACTATACTACATTTTGCTCAGGCTAACTTATCATCTTTTGCTTTAAACAATGTTTACTCACACTTGTTCAATCCTATGATTTCATGTCGATCATATTTAAACATGGACCCTATAGAGCTTTTTTTGGATCCAGTTGCATTAAGGCAAGGATACGTTTCGATTGTTAATCCTTCAACAGTACCAAGCGCAATAAAAATTCAGGATTCTGGGTGTATTTTTTCTTGCACCCAAGTCGCTATTGTGAATCCTGAAACTTTAGAGATTTGCAAAGTTGGAGAATACGGTGAAATATGGGTTTATTCTGAATGTAATGCCATTGGTGCCACAAATGGAAAAAGACTAGGGGGTGATAGAATTGTAGAAGAACAGTTCAATTGCAAAATCAAAAACTCAATAAATGATTTCACTTATCTCAGAACTGGTGATTTGGGTTTTATACACAATGTTCCTCAAACAGCTAATGATGGATCTACAATGATCATACAAGTTTTGTTTGTTTTAGGAAGCATTGCAAATACAATTGATGTTTTGGGTCTTCATCATTTTGTAACGGATATTGAGCATTCTATTGAAACATGTCATCCTGATGTTTCTCTATCCTGCGTCTTTAAATGTGATGGATATACAGTGGCAGTATGTGCCACAAGAAGAAATAAATATCAAGCATCCCTTGTGCCAGTTATATTCTCAAAGGTTTTGAACAGTAACCATTTGATGTTGGATATAGTTGCATTTGTTTCAGAGGACAAATTTCCAATTTCCAGGCTCGGGGAAAAACAAAGATTGGCAATTTTAAATGGGTTCAGCTCAAAAAAATTGCCTATACTTAATTCATATGGAATAAATTATGGTGAAGACTCAGTGATTCAGACAATAAACGAGATAAATACATTAGAAGGGGAAGATTTCTTTCAACAATGATTGTGTTAAAGATAAGGAAACTAACTACATATTGCATGGGCTTTTTTTTTTTTTATTTTTTTTATTTTCGTTTTTAACTTGTACGATTATTCAGTTTTGATATAGACATCTTTAAAATTTTTTTTCATTTATTTTTAGTAATTTGTAGAAATAAGAGAATATGCTACATGCAATAGATTTATACTTTTTTTTTTGGGATAGAGATACAAATGAAGTATAAAAACAAATAAAAAAAAAAGGAAAAACTTGATAAAAAAAAATTAGAAACCGATTTTATTTTTGGCATTTAACCCGAATAGTAACTCAAGTAAATAAGATTCATAAATTATAAACAATTAAAAATTTCTTGCAATTGGATTGAAAAACAAAAGTCCAGACTTTAAACTTAACGAGAAGACATAGCTTTGGTAACAACACGCTTAAGACTTAATTCGGCCCTACGTAAATCATCAGCAGAAGAGTCTTCTAATTCTAAAGCAGCTAAGGCGTCAGACAAAGCAGATTCAACTCTATTCTTAGCACCACGTTTCATTTTAGAGGACAAGACTGGGTCAGTGATGGTGGTTTCAATTGAAGCAACATAAGATTCCAATCTTTGTTTGGCTTCGTGACGTTTGGCAAAGGTTTCATCAGATGATTTGAATTTTTCAGCGTCGTTAATCATCTTTTCGATATCATCACTTGATAATCTTCCAACAGCATTAGAAATTGTAATGTTAGCAGATCTACCAGTTGATTTTTCAACAGCAGTAACCTTTAAGATACCGTTAGCATCAACTTCAAAAATAGCTTCCAAGACTGGTTCTCCAGCTGGTAATGGAGGGATGTTTTTCAAGTCGAATTCACCTAACAAAGTGTTTTCAGCACAGTTAACACGTTCACCTTGGTAGACTGGGAATTGAACAGTGGTTTGGTGATCAGCAACGGTGGTGAAAGTTCTACGTTTGATGGTTGGCACAGTGGTGTTTCTTGGAACAACTGGAGCAAAAATGTTACCTTCCATGGCAACACCTAAAGATAATGGACAAACATCTAACAATAATAAATCTTTGGTTTCGTCGGAGGTGGATTGACCGGTTAAGATGGCACCTTGAACAGCAGCACCATAGGCAACAGCTTCATCAGGGTTGATAGATTTTTCCAATTGTTTACCATCAAAGAAATCAGATAACAATTTTTGGACTTTTGGAATACGAGTTGAACCACCAACCAAGACAATTTCATCGACTTCAGATTTTTGGACTTTAGCATCTTTCAAAACTTGAGAGACTGGATCAATGGTGGATTTGAATAAGACAGAGTTAATATCTTCGAATCTAGCACGAGTGATGTTAGCAGAGAAATCTTCACCATCGAATAAGGAGTCGACTTCAACAGTAGTTTGAGCAACAGAAGATAAAGTACGTTTAGCACGTTCACAAGCAGTTCTTAAACGACGTAAAGCTCTTGAATCCTTGGAGATATCCAAGCCAGTTTTCTTCTTGAAGTCCTTTTGAAAGTAATCAAGTAAGTTTGTGTCAAAATCTTGACCACCTAAATGAGTATCACCGGCAGTAGCCTTGACAGTGAAAACACCACCGGCGATTTGCAATAAGGAGACATCAAAAGTACCACCACCCAAATCGAAAATCAAAACATGTCTTTCTTTTTCAGATTTACCGGCACCTAAACCGTAAGCAATGGCAGCAGCAGTTGGTTCGTTGATAATACGTAAAACGTTTAAGCCGGAAATAGCACCAGCATCTTTGGTAGCTTGACGTTGAGCGTCGTTGAAATAAGCTGGGACAGTGATGACAGCCTTTTCGACTTTTTTACCGATTTTCGCTTCAGCAGTTTCTTTCATTTTTGTCAAGACCATGGAAGAAATTTCCTGTGGAGAGAAAGTTTTAGTTTCACCCAAGTATTCAACTTGAACGAGAGGAGAACCATTGCTGTCAATAATTTTGAAGGGCCAGGTTTTGATATCTTTTTGGACAGAAGGTTCATCAAAACGACGACCGATTAAACGTTTAGCATCAAAGATGGTATTGGCAGGATTTAAAGCAGCTTGATTTTTGGCAGCGTCACCAATTAAACGTTCTTCAGAGGTGAAAGCAACAAAAGATGGAGTAACACGATTACCTTGTTCATTAGCTATAATTTCGACAGCTGAGTCGTAAGTAGCAACACAAGAATAGGTGGTACCTAAATCGATACCAATAGCACCTGGAAAGACACCTTCAGCCATTTTTTCAAATTATTATATTAAATATTATATTATATTAGAGGTATATTAGAGGTATATTGTATTATTATTCAAGATAATAGTGAGTTAAATTGAAAAAAAAAAATAATTATAATTATAATTATAATAGTAATAATAATAATAATAATAATATAGTAAGAACTTAAGATAAAGTATTAAATCTTTTGAAATTGATTTACTTTAAGAGTTAAGAAAAAGAGAGAAAGAGAGAGAAAAATTTTTTTTTTTGATTGAAAACTTGATCCTTTTTAAAAGGTGAAAAAAAAAGGTGAAAAATTTGAACGGTTTAGAAAAAAAACAGTGGAAAAAAAAAGAGAAGTTTAAATTTGGCAGTTTGTTTGAAGGAACGGGTGATTATATAAGGGATTTGTATTGGGTGAAGGTGTGTTTGTATGAAAAAACACCTGTGGTCTATGGGAAAGAAGGGATTTTGTGTGTACTGAATTTTACAGGTGGAGTGTGTAATTTTTGTACCTAAGAAAACAATAAGAGAGAAAGTTTAGTTGAATTGGGCTAATAATTATGATATTAATTATGATGGTAAATTATTTATTAATAGACAATTCAATTTAGATAAATAGGAGACTGAGTATAGAAAAAAGAGAGAAAATAGTGGTGAAAAAAGATAAAGGAGAGACAATTGTACAATGATTGATATTTAGTATATGTAAACCAAATCCAACGAATGAAGAATTAGTAAGAACAATAGAGAGTAAACAGGAAAATTGAATTGATTAAATTAAATTAGATTAAATTAGATTAGATTGGGAGGAGATAAATGGCGATAGTAACGATAGTCATTGAAAAAACTAACAAAGGAGCGAATAAACCCTTTATGACCTTTGTAACGAAGAAACAAAATAAAAATTAAAGTGAAATAAAGTAAAATCAAAAAACAAAAAACAAAAAAATCAAAAAAATCAAAAAACCATGGAAAAGTAGAGGGAAAAAAACAGATATAGAGAAGTAAATTGGATAGGATATATTGTTTTAAAGGTCAAAGTAAATGAGGCAAGTCAGGTAAAATAAAAATAAATATCTAATAATTGTTCAATGAAGACAAAAAAGTGGTAAGAAAAGAGAAAAAATCAAAGCGGAGGTAAAAAAAGAAAACAATAACGAGAGAGAGAGATAACATAGAGAAAGCAGTATTTTAGAGAATTTATGAAAACAAAAACAAAAGGACGATAAATTTGTGTTGAGAAAAAAAAAGTGATAGAAATTTGGGATATAAGAGAAAAATGCCAAATAAATAAGAGATTTTTTTAGATTTTTTTAGATTTTCTTAGACTTTTAATTTTTTAATTTTTTTATTTTTTTTTGAATGGGTTTTTTTGATATTCTTTTTTTTTTTTAATTTTAGAGTAGTTTTGATTATGAGGATGTGGATGTAGATGTAGATGTAGATGTAGATATGCTGGTGAAGATGAGGATTATAAAATAGAGCAGCAACGGTTGTTTTGAGTATGCGTTACTATCAAGCTTGTTCTTGTTGCAATTTCAAAGACATCATCGACACCTTCGCCAGTTAAAGCACTGCACTCGATGTATCTTCTTGCACCTATGTTTCTTGCTACTATTTCGCCTTGTCTGTATTGAACGTATCTGTAGTCCTTTTCGCTTAGCCTGAGATCCTTTTTGAGGCCCACGAGTATAATGGGGACGCCTCTACAGTTGGCAGTGACTTCTTCGTACCATTTTGTGCCTGCGTTTTCTAGGGAATCGGGAACATCGATTGCAAAACCTATCAAGACAACATGGGCCTTTGAGTAGGACAAGGGCCTTAGTCTTTCGTATTCCTCTTGACCAGCAGTATCCCATAGTGCTAATTGAACAGCTTTGCCATCGACTCGACAGTCGGTTACGTAATTTTCAAAGACAGTTGGATGATATTCAGTGGGAAATTTGCCTAGAGTGAAGACGTAGAGCAACGAGGTTTTACCACATGCACCGTCACCAACAATGACGATTTTTCTTCTTATAGCATTTTCCTGGGTGTTGGACATGATGAAAGGTGATTGAAAGCAATTAGAGTTGGCTGGAGGAAATTAAAGTTGGTTGGAGCTGGGTGAAGACAGATAAAGGATGGTGAAAGAAGAGATGAGTAGAGATTGAGAGAAGCAGATGTAAGGTGAATTGATCAGGCTGGAGTGTGTTGAGCTGTGTTGATTTGAGCTGATTTGAGCTGGTGCAGAAAATAAAGAGGGAATTGTTGGGATGGAAGAAAAAGGGCAAAAAAGGGATATAATATAATATAATATAATATGGAGCGATGTAGGTTATATGGACTGGAATTATGGATGATGGAAGAAAAAAGAAAGAGAGAAAGAAGAAAAGAACAATAATTGCAGTAGCAGTGGAAAATAAAACGGTATTATTAAACTAGCAGTGATTTAAAAATAACCAAGAGAATAGAATTAAGGATATAAGTTTAAATATAGATATTGGCAATATAATAATAAAACCTAATA
>JAKTTS010000495.1:0-12029 GCA_030560485.1 Ascoidea tarda (nom. inval.)
GTGGTTGAAGATTTTTATTTGAATACTCTGAATGAAAGCTGGTTACACTATCTATAGATTTACGACTAATAGAAGTACTTCTAGCAATCTCTGAAGAAAACAGATCCACAGTCTCTTTTCTATCATTTTCAGAAATTGGGATTAGAACTGGGACTGGTGCTGGAGCTTGAGGTGGTGCTGGAGCAGAAATAGAAGTTTGAACTGTAACTGGAATTGGGGCTGGAGCTCTGGTGGGTGGTGATGGAGGTGAACTTAAAACAGGAGTAGATAATGAATCAGCTGAAGGTGGTGGAGGAGGAGGAGGACTTCTATTAGTAAGCTCCGGAGCAGGTGGAAGTGAAACAGGTGGAGGAAGTGTATCTAAAGCTGCCAATTCGTTTTGTGGGAAAGTAGAATTAGAAAAGGCTGAAATTTTAGAGTTAGTAGATAGAGTGGGTATGATCTCTGTATCATCATCATCGGCCTCATATCCTGTAACTTCATCTTCGGAAACAAGATTTTGGTCGATAGGAATATTTGGCAAGGAAGTAGCCGGAGGTGGTGGTGGGGGAGCTTTAAATTTGGAATTTTCATTTATATTAATATCATGTGAAGAGGAAAACTGCTTATTGACATCATCTTCAAAAGATGTTCTTGAAGCAGTGGATTGATTAGATTCACCGAGAACAATGTTTCCAGAGAGAGGTACTGGTAAAGATGTTTCTTTCTTTTTTATCATTTCAGAGTCGTCGTCATAATCATCTTCTTCCAAACTATCAAGTGGATTTTCATCGGAAATAACAGGGATGTTATTAGATGGTTTCACTTCTGGTAATTTTTTTTTCATTTCTCTCATATTGAAAGAGTCTTTCGGATTAGAAGCAGGTTCATCGATGTTTTTTTTATATTTTTCATATTTTTGATTGTTTTCATTATCACTATCACTATCACTATCAGAAATTTGTTTTTCAGCTTGATTATTATGATGAGCTGGTGGTAGAGCATTAGGGTTTGCAAATGGCAAAACAGGAATGGCACGAGAAGCATTTTCAGAATCGTCGTTTTCAACATTTTTAGCTTTTTCAATTTTCTTCTTTTTAGGTGCAACTGGTGGAGCACCAAATGGAGACATGCCCATCATACCAAACATTCCCATCCCACCTGAAATTTTAGCCATTCTTTCTCTTAGTTTAGCCTTACGTACTTCTTCATTGTCTTCCTCATATTCGTCTTCATCTTCATCTTCATATTCATTTTCGTTTTCATCTTGTTGATCATCTGAGTTGTCGGTTTCAGATTCCTTTTTTAGTGGATCTGTTGGTTTTGATTCAAGTTTTTGAGCATTTTTTTCATTTGTTGTTGATCCAGAAAGTGGAGAAAAAGGTTGAGGGATGATAATTTCTTTTTTAGTTTTCTCATTGTTATCTTGAATTTCTTGAATTTCTTGAATTTCTTGATTAATAAATTGATGTGAAGGGTTATCTATATTATCATCTATATCGGGAGATTCAGAAGTTGTGGTGGGGAGTGGTGGTGGTGAAGAAGGAGGGAGATGGTGCTTCTTTTTTTTCTTTTCAGCTTTTTTCTGAAGATTAGCTCGAGCTCTTTCAGCTTCTTCTTGTTGGACTTTTTGTAATAAAGCAATTCTTTCTTTTAGACTCATCTTTGGAACTGATTCTGAGTCATCGTTTTGATTTTGGGATTCAGATGCAATTTCTTTATTAACAGGAGTTGGAGGTGGAATTTTTGGTTTTGGTTTTGGCTTTTGTTGATAAGGAGAATTAGAGAAGCTTGGAGGTATGTAATTAGAGTGAGAAGTGGCAGCATAAAAGGGTTTTTTAACAAAGGATTGTTCTCTTGGTTTCATTGAGGGTAATATAGGAGCTGAGGTTTGATTGAAAGCAGCAATTTTATCAAATAAAGCATTTTTTTTGAAAGTTTTTGGTTTAGGTTTTGGAGGAGTGGGTGTGGGAGCAAAAGGAGGTTTTGGTGGTGTGGAAGTTTTAGGTGGGATTGGAGCCGATGCAGTAGAAGGAATTGAGTGTGATATTGGATCTGTGATTGAAGAGGGAATTGAAGGAGGTATGGTTGAAGCCTTTGGTAGTGTAGCTTTTGGAGGAACATAAACAATGGGAGGGGGTGGAGGTAGAGAAGATGCTTTTTTTATGATAGGAGAAGGTGGAAGAACCGGATCAACTATGTCAGATACAACTTTAAAAGGAGGCTTTGGGATTTCTGCCAGAGAATCCTTAGATATGGTTGGTTCGAATTTAGGTATTAAAGATGGTGGTGGTGGTTGTGAAGTTGTGAGAGTAGGAGCAGGACTTTGAACAGAAGCAGGTTTGGCGAAATTCATTGGAATTGGTTCATCTTCAGAATCGATAGAATCAGAAGATGAAAAGCCATCATCTTCATCATATTTGCTTCTTGAAACTGTGTTCAAATTGGCACTTTGGTTCTGTGGGGGTTGAGGTTGAAGTTGAGGTTGAGGTTGAGGTTGAGGTTGAGGAATTGAGAAAGGCTTTTCAGGCTCAGGCAGTATTGTTTGGACCTTGGTATTAGGTTGAGATTGGACCAAGTTGATGGTGTTTGAATCCCCTGATTCTGAATCTGAGGGTGGACTTGCTGAAGCAGGTTTAGATGTAAGCAACTCAACGAAATTTTTGGGGAAAATGCCTTCTAAGGGCTGGCCATTCTTGCCTGTATAAGTTCCAGCATACCATTCGTCGTCTTCAATGGAGGTGACAGTTATTATTTGGTCAGCGTCAAAGACCAAATCGTCGGGATAGTCAGAGGCGTACTCGTAGACAGCACGAACTTTAAAAGGGGGAGTGGCCATTGGGTGGAAAGCAGAATTGAGCAGAGTAGCTGGGGAGTAGCTGGAAAGTGTTTGGAGAGTTGTTGCGTAGCAAAATGGACTGTAGTGGAAGTGAGATGGAGATTAAATTGATAGATGGAGGTGGAGATTCAAATGGAGATTGAGCGATGTTCTGTGAGACGTTTTTATACGTTTGAGAAGAACGCGTCCACCGCAGGAATGGGACATGAGCGCGCCAGAACAGAAAAAAAGCGATAGTGCACGGGAGCAGCCCTGTGCAAGTGGGCGGGAGCTTCTGTGGGCAGGCTATTCTAGCCTTTGAGGCCTGTTTTCAGAAGTAGAAGCAGAAGCAGCAGAAGCTTCAGAAGCTTCAGTCCTCTTCGATGAAGAAGCGAATGGTGCCTGTGGAGGAGGGCGTTTTGGAGCTGGTGTTCAACGAGTACTCCTCTGACAGCTGGGCTACGTTGCTGAGACGAGGCAGCTTCGTCTCAGCTATCTCGCTGATGTTTTCAAACGAAGCATTTCTTGATGTGACCCTTGAGGTGTTTCTCGATATGTTTCTGGAGTGGAGTCTGGAAATGAGCTGCAAACCAACTCTTGAGCCTGCTCTTGATCTCACCAATATGGCTGAGTTTTTTCTGGAGGCATCCACAGAGCCTATCAAAGAGTGCAAGCTTGACGAGCTCGAGAAAACAGGTTTGAAGCTGGAATCGAAAATTGGCTCGTAGCATAGCTTTCCATTTAGTTTGGCGTCTTCATCGTCGTCCATATTTTCAATCACAGATTCGAACGACGGTAGGTTTAGTTGATTGAGGTTGGTTCGCAATTTTGATAGTGATTGGAACGACAAAGATGAAGATGCTAAGTTGTATCCCAGAAAATTACGTCCTAGCAAGTTGCTTGTCAGCAATTTATTAGTTTGCATTGGACGATCAGCACTTGACGAACTAATAAATGGATGGTTTAATAGTGCTTCAACCGAAGGTCTCTTTAAAGGATCTATGATAAAACATTGGTTAATAAAATCCTTTGCATCGTTTGATATGTGGTTCCAATATTCAATTGGCTCAAAGTAATAATCAGACATCAATATGGCTTCTTTGGTTTCATCGTCATTTTCACAGTCAAATGGGAAATACCCACATAAACAAAAATATGTTAATACTCCAATGGACCAAACATCTATAGCAAAGCTCTGTTTTCCGATTGTTTTATCAATTAGCTCCGGTGCCATATATGATAATGTTCCACCTTGAAAATTGAATTTGTTATTTTCATCGTTATTATTTTCATCAACATTCTCATTTGTACCCTGCTTCCTGTCATAAATCATAGACAACCCAAAATCAACAATTAAAATATCAGACAAGTTTTGTAAATTCGAACTAAACAAAATATTCTCGCTTTTCAAATCTCGGTGGATTATATTGTTATGGTGCAAAACTAAAACAGAATTTAAAATCGACTTGACAATCACCCTTGTATTTCTTTCATTCAATTTATTATGACTCAAAATCAAATCAAACAATTCTCCACCTTTGCATAATTGAGTTACCAAATACAAATTCTCATCCGTCTCAAAATAATCAACCAATTTAATCAACGACGACGACGACAACGATGAAATGAACTTCAATATCCTAAACTCATTTTGAACAACAAATTCCCTGCCATACATCTTTCGTTTCTCAATCTTCTTAATAGCAAAATGCTGGCTCCTATTCTTGTATCCCTCTCCAACTCTTTTGCACTCGTAAACCGTAGCATAAGATCCTGTCCCTAGGGATGACTTTGATAGAATATACTTGCAATCATGATACGTTCTTCTCCTTGAACTTGAATAGAACAACGAAGAAAAGGACTCTCTGGGAGGCCACACTTCAATTGAGCCCAAATCAAGTACTGTTGACAGCATTTGTTCCACTTTTCAATCCAACAAATGCTCTTTTTTATTCAACAGTCAATGAAAAAGCGAACAAAGAAGTAAAATCAAGATAACGTCAATTTCCCGATTGGGACACCACGCTGTGCTTCATGTGCTGAATGATGCATATATGCAGTATTATGCATAATCACGCGTCTCAAATCTCACGCGTTGGTTTTTTAAAAAGTTGAAAAATTGAGAAAAGAACTGAGAAAAGAACTGAGAAGAGAACTAAGAAGAGAACATTGATGAATTGTCAGAATGGACTTTGAAAACTTGAGATCCACCAACAGTAACTCTCATGGAAATAACAGCTACAAGCAAACCACCAGTGGCAGCGTGGATGCACTTGGTTTAAATGAAGAAGAATTGACCATTAAGACGAAAAGAAGATATGTCAAATTGGACGACGAAAAACTATTGTCTTCAAAGGGCCTTCCTTATATTTTAAAAAATTCAAATAAAGTCACTAAATTATTGGATAAAAGAATTCAAAAAAAGAAAAAAAACGACTTGCAAAACAAATCTAGACACAAACACCAAAACAACTATACTTATACTCGAATGAACTCAAATTTTGAATTTCAATTTGAAAATTTGGTTAAAATATTGGAATTCTATTCATTGTGGGCTCATCATTTGTTTCCAAAATTCACCTTTTTTGAATTTGTTCATTACTGTCAGAATAATAATAACATTAAGAAAAGCAAATTGCTAAAAGAGTTTAGAACCGAATTAATTGTCAAAGAAGAAGAAAACAGAAATATCGATTCCAAAAATAATGCTGAAATTAACAAGAGAAACAATCTTGCTCAGAATATTCAAAACAATTTAAATATAATAAATATTGAAAATGATTTAATCAACAAAAATGTTACAAACACAAGCCACAAAGACAAAGATAATAATGATAACATTGATAATAATGATAATGATAATGATTATGATAATGATTATGATAATGATAATGATACCAATACCAATACCAATACCAATCAAATTGAAACTGAAAACTCAAATCATTTTATTTCCAAAACAAACGCACTATTTGTTGGTGAAGACTTTGAATTAATTAATTCAATAAATACAACAATCAATAATAATTTACTAAAGAATAAAACTTATTCATCAAGAAAAAGAAGAAAAATTGGTTCAATAATGAGTAGCGATAATGAAAGAAATGATGATAATACTAATAATAAAATAAACAATTCAGTAAACAACAAAGATCCTATTAATGACAATAACAATAAAGACGACGATGATGATGATGATGATGATATATATGTTACAGGATTCAATAAAATTGGTTCTACAAGTATAAATAGAAACAATATCGACTCTAAAAATAATAATAAAAGTAATAATAAAAAGGAAAGAAACCACAAAAGTACTGATGAATTCTCAAATGATGGATTTTCAAGTGATGGATTTTCAAGTGATGATGATGACTTATTTTTACAATTAACTAATAAAAGCAATAAAGAAACTCAAATTCAAAGCAATAAAGAAACTACTCAACTGATTCATCTGTATGTTATCAATAACGATATCAATATCAGTAAAGAAGATAATACTAAAACTGGCACAAATAATAGTCTGGATATTACTAATCCAATTCCGGGTTTTAATGACGTCGACGAAGAATATAATGAAGAACTTGAGTATTTAATTAGCATGGGAATGTGAATTAGAAATCATAAAGAGTAAAAACTAAGTATAGATACCAAGTATACTTTAATGTAATATAAGATAAAGCAATATCCAATTTTTGGTTGTTTTTTTTTATTTTTTTTATTTTTATTATTTTTATTTTTATTATGATGGAATATAAATTTATAAATTGAGAATTATAAAATAAACTAAAAATTTGAGTGAAAAGTAAAACATTGGAATTTAAAATTTAAAATTTAAAATTAACATGAACAGAATATTTATAATACCTATTCTTCATTTTTCTTTGGTCTTATATCATTGATACCACGACCTACACCCAATTGTTCAAGAGTCAAAGACAATGGTCTTCTTGTTACAACATCATAAATCGAGGATTGGTTATTTTCAACACCATTTATCGAATCAAGTATTTTTCTAGTTTCATGGCTGAACAAGGAATCTGAACCCAAACCTTGGAATCCACCAGCCCAGCTTGTAATACCGGCAGCCAAACCAAAACCTATGGCGTATCCAAAAGTTTTTGGAATAGATTTGACCAAACAACCAACCAATGCACCGGATAATGCACCACCATTGAAATCGTTGAAAGCATCGTTTTTACCTCTCAAATTATTGGAAACTGCATGGCCAAGAGTGAAAGCAGTTCCAGCAGTTGTTAAGAAAATAATTGTTTTCCCATGCTTAGTAAAAGTCGATAAGGGAGAATGCGTGGTGGAGTCCAATGTGTTTTGAGTTGTAGCAGTTATCAAAGAAATAACACCTGAAAGAAGTGCAGAGTTCAAGGTTACAGCAGGAGTGTCAATTGGGGAAAAGGGCACATCTTTCCTAATGGTGAAAATAGGGAATCTGAATTCTGGAGAATAGTTGGGTTGCTTTTCGTCACTCATGTTGGCTGTAGGAACTGGTGTCTCTTGTTCAGTGGCCTGTGCTGCTTCTGCTGCTCTCTTCCTCATCCTCCAACTTCTCCCAAGCCAATCAAGCCGTCCCAAATTCAAATATCCAGTCACGAGTATTAAGTCACGTGATTCCTCTCGGAACTGAGCACGCAACCGCGTAGTTGCCGTCACGGTAAGTATTCCGAACCTCCTCGAGAACAGTAGCCGGTTTGGGCAAACAGCGAAAATCCCAACAGAAACTGCGAAAACTCAGGAAAAATCCAAAGAAGCTTCACATGTGAAAAACTGCGAATTCCTCCAGCAATCGTAAATACTTCAGATCTCTTCTCTTCCAGCTTCAACAAATCGTTCTTTGTACCAACATCTGCCTTTTTTTGCTTGATACTTGCTCGCTATTTCACCCTTTCCTAATGGCTAACACAGCTGCTGCTTATTCCTCGGCTATCGACGACTCCTCTTCAATTGCAAGCGACGATGAGGTCTCAAGACCTGCTCCAGTAAGAAGATCCTCTTTGTTCTCCATAATCTCAGATTCTGAACCTCCTTTACCTCCTCCAGATGAAAACGACATAATTGCCTTTACCTCAGATACTCGTCATTTCAACATGGTGAGGAACCTACATCTCGCTGACTTGATTACTTGTATGAATGGCTTTTCTGGCTTCTACTCCATCATCTCATGTTTGAGATTTATTCTTACAAAACAGTCTCATTATGTTCAAAGAGCTCATTTTTTCATTGCTTTAGGCTTGTTTTTTGATTTTTTCGATGGCAAAGTTGCAAGGTTAAGAAATAAAGCTTCCTTAATGGGCCAGGAATTGGATTCCTTGGCTGATTTGATATCTTTTGGTGTTGCTCCTGCTTCAATTGCATTTTCTTTGGGTTTCCAAACCACTGTTGACGTCCTAATCTTATCTTTCTTCGTCTTGTGTGGCTTAACAAGACTAGCTAGATTTAATGTAACTGTCGCCAATATACCAAAAGACCAATCCGGCAAGTCCCAATATTTCGAAGGTTTACCAATTCCAACAAGTTTATCTCTAGTTGCTACAATGGCCTTTTGGGTTTACAAAGGTTGGTATTCATCTGAATTGGGACTACCTTGTGGTGTTCTTTTTTCAAATAACTTTTTCGAATTCCACCCAATAATTTTATTATTTTTCATTCATGGTTGTTGTATGGTTTCAAAAAGTTTACATGTTCCCAAGCCTTGATTCATTCTTTTAAAATCTTCAATCAATTTATCTTTATATTGCTGATCTTATATATACTTTAATAAAGCATCACCATTGAAACACAAAATACAAAATAAAAAAATTAAATAAAAAAATTGAATAAAATATAAAATAACTATATAAAAATTCCACAGACGCTTTTCTCGGATTAATCATTTGATGCTAGACAAGAGCTAAGGATCTTTAGGAGGCAAAGGAGGTCCAGGACAATCTTGTGTTGAAGAACCAGTATAATTTGTATAAAGTCTTTTTTTTGCAGAAGAATCTTCTCTAGAAATATCGTTTTCATGCAATCTATTTTCCATTAATGTAGCATCTTTATCTTCCGCTAATTTATCATTTGAATTATGTGATTGGCTGCTAGTCATTTCTGGAATACTTTCGCAATTTTCCTCTTTGTCGCTCAATTTCAAATCACTTTTATTTTTTTTAATTGATTCGACATTTAGATTATGTTTTCCTTCTTCGGTAAACTTATTCAGACGAATAGGTCTTTTATATTCTATACCACTTGATTGATAATTGGTTTTTCGATGATTGACAGTTTTTGTTTGAAGCATTTTTTCATTTCTAGATCTGTCCATTGATTCTCTGCTAAAATCGTCAGCTACTGGAAAACGACCACTATTATTTTTTGCTGAATTTGGATCGGGGTGTGAAATCTTTTCGGTTTTTAAAGTATTATCTCTATTAGATAAATACTGAATTAGATAATTAGAAGAATCAAATATCATTTTCATTATAGCTCTTTGAACGTGTAAATCGATGTTATCAGTTGTATCAACAATCATATTGACATTTATAGCATTTTTTTTAGCATTTTTTTTAGCATTTTTTTTTCCATCTTTATTATTTGAATAAGCATTTGTATTAACTAAGTGATTCATGAAAAAACAGGGATGAAGAATTTTAGATATACTATGGGTTGAAATATCGGTTGATTCTAAAATAGATGGATAAGTTTTCCAGTCTGAATAAGGGGATAAAAAATAAAGAAAATAAATTAGCAAATCTAAATTGGCTTTTGGTAATGATTTCAAACATTCATCTGAAAAAAAAGATAAATATCGCGCAATTAAATCTTTGTGGTTTTGGGGAATGCTATTACCTGAATCAATTGATATAGATATTTGTGTATTGTCTTTTAAATATGACATTAAATCCGAGTACTTTCCGTCTTTTAATTCCTTTACTATAGTATTAATGAAATCTGGAGGAAAAATTGAAGATGGTAAAGAATTTAAGTACCCTTTCAATAAATTAACGATATCGTAATTAGTGATTGGAACATCATCAATAGAATAATCCAAAGAACTGAAATCCAGGTTTTTAAATAATAAAAAAAGTTTGTTTTCCAAAAACAATTTCAAAATAGAATCTTTAAGTCTCAACAATAAATTATAATCACTCCCAGATTTTTTAGCTGGATCATTAAAACTGCTGACATAATTATCATTGTCATTGGGATTGTTATCATCGTCACTGCCTTGATTTTTTTTTAGGTTATTGTCAATGTTTTGGTTATGCTTTTTAACATATTTATCGATATCTAAATCTTTATTGGGATCTTCTTCATAAATTTTTTGAAGAGTAGATATATTGTTCAAGGAACCATTTAATCTAAAAATTGTTCTAGTGTTTTCATAATGATTATCAAGAAGATACTCTACACTATTTGTAACTAAAGTAGGTAATTTAACGGTTATTTCTAAATCACCAAGATGAGAATCAATTTGAGTATTGGAATTACCATGAATGTAATAATAAATCGGATTTGGATTTGAATTTGGAGCTCTTTTAATTCTGATTACTTTTGGGTCATAGTATTGACAAACTTCTTCTAAAGGTGATTTGAATAATTTGAAGTCGTTTTTTGAATTTTTGATATAATTTTTTAAATTTTTGAATTGATTTTTTGAAACTGGAGAATTCCTTTTGGGGTCCTTTTGAATTTTTTTCTTGATGTCTTCTGGAAGGCTTTTCAGCGATTTAAAATTTTTTTTTGGATAAGAAGCATCTGGAGAGACCATTGGATTGGCTTTTGGATCCTTTTGGTGATTTTTTTGCAGATTAACATTTGCACCGTCTTGACGACTCTCTTGTAAATCAGTCTTTGGATTAATCTGTGTATAGTATATTGAATGGCTTTGAGCTCTAGGAGCTTGAACAGGCTGGAAAAATAACCTTGGTGAAGGCTCTTTTGATCTTTTTCGAGTCAGCATAGTTAGAGAGTTCAGTGAATTTTGAAATCAAACAAAAAAACACATTGATTATCTGGGAACAGCAAAAAAGCTGTTTTAAAACAAAAAATGCTTCATAGTCTTGTTATCGATGAGTTGGTTTAAAAGAAGACATGAATAAAGTAAATCAAATTTTGACAGTTATAAGCACACGTGATCATATTTTGGTGCAAAGTTTTGGACAAATTGATTTACACATATACATGCAATTCACTGCACTTCTATGTATGTAAATGTGGATGTCTTATATACCAGCAGTGAGGGTCTCTTGGCTGTCTGCCGAAAAGAGCAATAGTTTTGTCATATGCGGCTTTTTTAACGGCTGCGTGTACACACAGACACGTGAGCAAATAAATGGCTGTGATTGGCCATACCTGCAGACTTCTGTATTCTACTGCGGAGTGTACGTTGCTGGTGCAGCAGCGTAGGGAAGAACAATAACTGGAGTGGAAGAAGAGCTATAACACTGTTTTTATGTCTCGATTTTTTTTTCTTTTTAGTGCAACAAAAAAGAGTCTGGGAGCTCAATTACTTTCTAGAAATAACAATTACATCAACTAGCCCACGATATATAAGCTGCGTTTTCTTATATTTTGCAATCTTCTCTCTCTGAGACCCCTCGCTGCTACAACATTTTGTCTCTTAGAACCTCTCATTTTTAGGAATCCAGTCGCAATACACAGCAAATAATGAAGTGGTAGTACATGTCAACTCAATAAACGCCAATTTACAAAATGCCCAACATGAGTGACAACAAAACGAACCTGTCTTTGAACCATTTAAATTTATTGTTTAATAATACCAACACAGCTGTTAATCACACTAACAACCCAAGTAACACCAACCCTGACAGCACAGGCAGCTCAAGCAACCTAGGTATTAATGGTAGCATCACCATTACGAATGAAGACATTGCAAACATTAACCACAGAATTAATTTGCCAGACAACAGTAATCTAAATGCTATTAGCAATATTGATGATCTTAATGATTTAAACGATTTAAATGATTTGAACGACTTTAACGATTTAAATGATTTAGCTGATATAACTGACTGGTCAAATAACCAATTTCATTTGAATGAAACTGCCAGCAACATTTGTGATAATCCACCTAATATTAATACCAAACCAATGAAAGTTGATTCAGACTTTTTTAGTCAAATCAATACAAATAATACTAATAACAATAACAATAACAATAATAATAACAATAACAATAACAATAACAATAACAATAACAATAACAATAACAATAACA
>JAKTTS010000496.1:0-12024 GCA_030560485.1 Ascoidea tarda (nom. inval.)
TATTTATTTATTTATTTATTTATTTATTTATTTATTTATTTATTTATTTATTTATCCACCTGCCTACTTACTTATCTTACTCACTTACTCACTTATTTATTTATTTACTTATTTATTTACTTACTCACTTATTTTCATTAATAAATATAAAAATCGTTTTATATACTTATAATGAAAGATAATAATCTCTAGTTAACAACATCCAGCTAATGGTAACCGTTGAAACAATTAATGGCCCAGAAAAACCTTTGCCTAACTTAGCAGTTTTGTAAACCAATAACTCCAAATTAAAATGAACAAAAGCTATAAGATATGAACTTAAAACAATTTTCCAAACAACAGCATTGTTTAAATTAAATGATCCGTAATAACGAATTATAGCAGATAACATGGTCCATGTTCCAAAAGTCCTGGCACTTAAATTGGTGGTCTCCAAGGGCTTGTTTTCATAAACTCTTCTTGTTAATGTTAACCCAGAAAAATACGTTTGAACTGAATTGAAAATTGAAACAATTGCTATAAAGAATAACCATTTAGGTAAATAACCTGGCAATTTTGGAATTTGATCTTGAATTAGCCCAACAACAAACATTTTGCTTGATTATTATATTCAATAGCCCAAGTTTACACCAAATGATATCAGTTTAACAAAGAAAAAAACGTATCGCCAACACCATCACCAGTTTATCGACTTAAAACGCATGCCCATTTTCATTCTCTTACTTGATTGGTTATACGAGTTATAAGAAAAGAAACCTCAGCTATGGATATATGCATATCAAACGCGCAAGTTCTGCGCATTTGCATATTGTATGCACATATCTGTTGTTACCACTATCATGGGCTCAGAAATTCAAAATAAGAGTTCAAAAAAAAAAAAACGAGAGAAAACAGCTGGAGAATGTTCAAAAACTTCATTGATTCCCATTTAGGAAGTACAGATTCTTGAAAACCAAAACCATGATCAAAATGTCTACAAATTAAAATTGGAAATGATCAATTGAACTCAAATTGTTTTAAATTGTCTTGAAAAGTTTTTAATAACGCTTAGCTTCTCTTATTGTGTGTGATAAAAGCAACGAAAATACATGAAATTGCTAGTACAGTGGATATAAAATTGTAAACAATTTCATTTTCCACACTTTGCTCTCTTCAAAAAACTAGTTCTAGCCGTTATCCGACATATAACCGTTAGCGGCTATATAATAGACCTTGACTTATTTAATAGCCGTTCATTTAACTTTAGAAACTCCGGCTCTTAGCAATAATATTCTGCTGTCAATATATTTAACCGAAAAGTGAAAGTTCCCACAATTTGCACTTGAACCACGATACACAAGGTGAACAATTACATCTTTTGATTGATGAATTTAGCGTTCCAAAAACCAATTAATCATTGCCTTCAACTACCATCACAACCATAATTGTTGCTTTCAATCTACGACGAGCTGTGTGCAATTGTGGCCATAAGAACCTCTTTTTTGTTATCTGCAGAGCGACATCAGAGGGTCTGATCTATTGTGATTTTGCAAAAAGCTATCTGTCCATATTGAACTTGTGCTCGAAGACGACTGCAAGAATTGCGGAACGGATACAACACCGTTAAAACCCAAAATACAATCCAAACGAAGCTTGAAGCAGACCTAATAAAAACAGCTCAAACAGCCAATCACAAGCCTCGGAAGCTTGTGGAATCAGTAAAGTTTGTTTCCGTGTTTATTGGTCTGAAAACGGGCAGGAAGAAAAAAGCGGCAGGAAGAAAAAAGCGGCGAAGGAACAATTTCGGTTGCACTGATTATTAATTGGATTGCATCTGCAGCATTTCAACATGAGTTACCTACTTTTTATGCAGCACGAGGCTTCTGCTTTAGAAAACTTGCATCTAAACGCGCTTACCTGCAGTATTCAAGGAAGTGAAACGAGAGTTTCGAGTAGACGTTAACAAAAAATGCTTCAAATCAGGCAAAAAAAGAAGAGAAGCAAAAGAGAAAGAAGAACAAAAAAACAAGAGGAAGGAAGAAACAGCTGCTTCTGCTGGTGCTTTGTTATGGAGGATCTGCTATAAAAACCCTTTATTTCCTATGTATCTTGCTTGCTCTTTCTCGTTTTATTTAAAGCTACTCTTACCCTTTATTCCATCTTTTATCGAGCTATTTGAGGTGGCTCCAAAACTCAATTGATATTCATCCATATTGGGCTTCACTATTCCTCTCTATCCTTTTGATTATTAATTGACTTTTCCCTCAACTGCATGTTCAAAGTAAAAAAAAGCCAAAAGAAATTAAGAGGATTTGTATTATTAATTCAATATTGCAATTTTATTTCCCAATTTCCTGATTTTCTAATTTCCCGATTTCCCAAATTTTCATAATATAAATATCCCAAAATCTCTATCTCTGTTTTTTTTATTTCATTTCATGTCACATCATATCCAACATCCTGTTTTCATATCTAATAAGTAGCAATTAATATTAATATTATTTTAACTTTTATCCTTTTTTTCATCCAGTTCTTTGATTTTATTCATTGGCAATCATAATGCTGGTTGCTAATAAGATTTCTGATGAAATTTCAACTATCAATTCGTTCCATGGCAAGGAAAGTGATTTAGCTCTTAATAACAGAAATGGTCAAGTTAGTCCCGATGAAGATTTGGTTGATGATGAAGATCAAAGAGGTGAAATTATGAGAATTTTGACCTCAAATGCCCATCAAGAAGGTGATGTCTTCGATCAAATTCAATCCTTATCCAAAACATTATCCCAAAGAACCAACTTGACAACAAACACTTTTAACATTGACATCAATGATTTTGATTTACAAAAAATTTTGAGAAAATTTGTTCGAATGTCCGATGTTGAAGATATTCATATAAAGAAAGCAGGTATAATTTTCAAAAATGTAAACGTTTATGGTCAAAATGAAGCCTCCTCTATCTCCTCTGATATCTTAAGTTTCCTAAATATTTACCAAAACATTAAAACCTTCAAAAACGCTAAAAACAATCAGAAACAAATTATCAAAAATATCAATGGTATAGTTAAACCAGGCGAAATGTGTCTTGTCTTAGGTAAACCGGGCTCTGGTTGCTCAACTTTATTGAAAACAATTGCTGGTGAAGCTTCACAATATTCTGCTATAGATGCTGATATTAAATATGACACTATTCCTCAAGATCAGATGATGAAATATTTTAAAGCTGACGTTATTTATAACCCAGAAAATGATGCTCATTTTCCACATTTAACTGTCGACCAAACTTTAAGATTTGCAATTGCCTGTAAAGTCCCCAAACTTAGAATTAAAGGTTATACCAGAGATCAGTATATCAATGCATTAATGGATATCCTAACAACTGTATTTGGTCTCAATCATGTTAGAAACACTAAAGTTGGTGATGATTTTGTTAGAGGTGTCTCCGGTGGTGAAAGAAAAAGAGTCTCCATTGCTGAAGCATTGGCTTCAAGAGCTTGCATCTATTGTTGGGATAATGCAACCAGAGGTCTCGATTCTTCCACTGCTTTAGAATATGCTCAAGCTATTAGAATTGCAACAAATTTCTTAAAACATTCTTCCTTAGTAACTCTCTATCAAGCCGGCGAAAGAATTTATGAAACCTTTGATAAAGTTACCATCTTGTATGAGGGCCACCAAATTTATTTTGGCTCAATTGAACAAGCTAAACGGTTTTTTGAAAATATGGGTTATACTTCTCTTCCAAGACAATCAACAACTGAATTCCTTACCGGTGTCACTGATTCAGAAGAAAGAATTGCTAAACCAGGTTTTGAACATAAAGTCCCAAGAAATGCTCAGGAATTTGAAGACTATTGGTTAAAATCTCAAGATTATCAAAATTTAATCACAGAAATTAACGAATATGAACAAGAATGTGCTTTATCTTCAACTCAACAATTGTTCGACGAATCCACTAAACAAGCTAAAATGAAATTTCAAAGACATAGATCAAAATTTACAATCAATCTTCTTGAACAATTTAAATTATTAACCATTAGAGGTTTTCAAAGAGTTCTAGGCGATCCTTATTATACAATTATACAAATCTTTTCAATGACAGTTGAGTCTTTAGTTATTGGTTCCATGTTTTATAATCTTCCAAATGACACAAACTCCTTCTTCTCTAGAGGCGGTTTATTGTTTTTTGCTACTTTTCTTTTCACTTTTACTCCAATGGTCAGTGTCATCAACTTTTTTCAAATCCGTTTTGTTCTTTTAAAACAAAAAGCTTACACCTTTTACCATCCCGGTGCTGAAGCAATTGCTTCAACTTTAGCTGATATACCGTTGCGGCTAACATTAACTGTTATTCTTTCCCTTATTGTCTACTTTTTATCCAATCTAGAAAGAAATGCTGGGAAATTCTTTATATTTTTCCTTTTCTTATTCTTAACTTATTGTGCATTATATTCTCTCTTTTTAGCCTTTGGTGTATATTGTGCCGATATTTCAACTGCAAAATCGGTTACTGGTCTAGCCTTGGTTGTTATTCTTATCTATACAGGTTATGTTATTCAAAGACCTGCAATGCATTGGCACTTTAAATGGCTCTCTTATATTAATCCTGTTACTTATAGTTTCGAAGCTGTTGTTGTCAATGAATTTCATGGTCGAAGAATGGATTGTTCTATCTTAGTTCCTTCAGGTCCTGGATATGAAGATGTTTCTTTAATCAACCAAGCCTGTGCTGCTGTTGGTTCAAATATCGGTGAAAACTACGTTTTAGGTGATGACTATGCATCTCTTTCTTATGGCTATGAATATTCTCATCTTTGGAGGAATTTAGGTATTTTAATTGGATTTTGGATTTTCTTTTTAGTTTTAACCATTCATGGGATGGAATTCTTGAAACTCCCAAAAGGTGGTGGTGAAAGATTATTATTTAAAAAGGGAAGCACAGAATCTGTTATTGCCTCTAAAACCGTGAAGGATGATATCGAAAGTGGCGAAAGACTACCTTCAGACAAAATAATTGAAAAAAGTGAATCCAGTGATGATATTACTTTTAACGATTTAAAGGGCAGGGATACCTTTATGTGGAAAAATATCGATTATGAGATCACTGTTAAAGGCGGCAAAAAAGTCAAGTTATTAGACAATATCTTTGGATATGTTAAACCTGGCACTTTAACCGCTCTTATGGGTGAATCTGGTGCAGGTAAAACAACTTTATTAAATGTATTATCCGAAAGAGTTAATGTTGGTGTTGTTTCTGGTGATATTCTTGTTAACGGTAAGGATTTGGATTCTTCGTTTAAACGTTCAACTGGCTATGTTCAACAACAAGATTTGCATATTGCTGAATTAACTGTTAGAGAATCATTGCAATTTGCAGCAAGATTGAGAAGACCAACTAGTGTTTCAGAAGAGGAAAAAATGGATTATGTTGAAAAGATTATTGATGTGTTGCAAATGAGATCATTTGCAAATGCAGTTGTTGGGAAGGTTGGATCTGGATTGAATGTTGAACAAAGAAAAAGATTGACAATTGGTGTTGAATTAGTGGCTAAACCATCATTATTATTATTCTTGGATGAGCCAACATCAGGGTTAGATTTCCAATCAGCTTGGGCTATTGTTAAACTTTTAAGAAGATTAGCAGATGCAGGACAATGCATTATTTGTACTATCCACCAACCATCAGCAACATTATTTGAGCAATTTGATAGATTATTATTATTGAAAAAGGGTGGTCAAACAGTTTATTTTGGAGATATTGGAAGTAGTTCCAATGTTGTTTTAAACTATTTTGAGAGAAATGGTGCCAGAAGATGTAGCAATGCGGAAAATCCAGCAGAATATATTCTTGATGTTATTGGTGCTGGTGCTACATCAGTCGTTAATGAAGACTGGAATGAAAAATGGGTTAATTCTACTGAATTTGTTGAAGAAAATAACCAAACTGATTTATTAATTCGTCAAGGACAATCCATGACTAACACTGATGATGCTGAAAAAATTGAATTAAAAAAAACATTTGCAACACCTTATAGTACACAATTGAAGCACGTATTGACAAGAACATTCAGACAGTTTTATCGTGATCCAACTTATGTTGTTGCTAAATTTTCTCTTTTAATTTTTGGTGGTCTTTTCCTTGGATGGACATTCTTCAATTTGAAAACAAGTCTTTCGGGATTACAAAATGCAGTGTTTTGTGTTTTCTTATCAATTGGTATTTCATTCCCATTAATAGGGCAAATTCAAGAACGAGCAATTGATGCAAGAGAACTATTCGAGGCCAGAGAAAGTTCAAGTAACACCTATCACTGGTCCACGTTATTAATTTCCCAACTTATTGCCGAGATTCCTTATTCACTTGTTGGATCAGCGATTTTCTTCTGTTGTTCGTATTTCACTTTGAAAGTAAATAATTCACCAGAATTTGCAGGATATTATTATTTGATGGGTGCAGTTATTTTCCCACTATTTTATATTTCATTCGGGTTATGGATTGTTTATTTCTTACCAGATTTGGCATCAGCAGAAGCTATTTATGGATTATTATTCACATTTATGTTTGCCTTTGCAGGTATTGCTCAACCATATACATATATCCCAACATTTTGGAAGTTTATGTATCGAGTATCGCCGTTGACATATTTTGTTCAATCATTAACTGGAGCATTATTGCATGGAGTCGAAGTTAAATGTGCACCAAAGGACTATACAGTTTTCAATCCACCAGAAGGTCAAACATGTATTGAGTATAGTGATACATTTGTTAATAATTTTGGAGGATATATTGCCAATCCCAATGATACTGAGAATTGCGAGTACTGTGTGTACACGACAGGAGATCAATTTATGAGAAATTTCAACATTAAATGGAGTGAGAGATGGAGAAACTTCGGATTAATTTGGGTGTTTATTGTGTTTAATGTTTTTGCAATGTTGGTTTTCTATCGTATTTTCAGGGTGAAGAAGAGTCTTTTCAAGAGAAAGCAAACATGATAAAACAGATTCAATTCTACTGCTTTTCATTTGAAAGCTATTCTGTATTAAACATGTAAATATTCACTGTTTATAATTAAAACTAAAGTTATTATATTTTGTTACCTAATTTTTAATGTTTGATTTTTCACACCTAATATCTAATATCTAATTTTTCATTTCTAATTTCTAATTTCTAGTCTCTAATTTCTAATTTCTAATTTTTATTTTTTGCTATAAATGAACACAATTTAATAAATCCAGTTCTCAACTTGAAGTAGTTTTCTTTCTCTTATATATAAATTGAATGTTCTGGTGTATTTTGACTAAGAATTAGTAATGAAGACGAGAATTTTTTTCCAGATTGAAATTGTGCTGAAAGTAAGCCAGCACTGCAGCCCAGAGATGTTCCGATCCGAGACATGCGCGTTTGAGATGCAGGTACTAAAGCGATGCAATACCGCGTGATATCCGATGCAGCCCTCACGCGAATGGGTGCGTGAGTTTCTTGCACGCAGAGTTTGGGGTTATGCGTGTCGTTTTCCAGCTGTTTTTTTTTCTGAGGTGGAGTGTTGTAAATGAAAGCCTTGAATGAGGACTTGGAAAGAATATAATTTCGAGAAATAACTCTTCAAAAAGACAGACAGCAAGAGTTTTAGTGAAATGAGATTGTTTTACTCTTTGGTGACTATTTTGGCCATGGCTTTATTAATTGAGTGCCATGGCAGCCATAAACATAAGCACGACCATAGACCTGGATATGATGAAAAGCACCACAAAGAAAGTAATGAAGTTTTAATCAGCAAAGAATTTGTGAAGAACAAAGATTTGGTTTCGAAAATCTATTATGAAAATGGAGTGTTAAACTTGGAGTATGTCAAGTCCGAATTGAGTAAATGTGATATAATCAAGGCAATAAGTGAGTATGAGCACAAGAAGAAACACCACGATGAGCATCATGAAGTAGACGAGGAAGAGGAAGAATTGAGTTTCATTGGAAAGTTGATTGAAAGATTATTTCCCTCCAGTAACCCAGGAATCAATTCAATTTTGGGTGTTGTTTATATTTTTTTACCATCATTTTTGATTATTTATTTTATTCCCAAAAACGTTGAGAGTATGAATGCGACAATTTTAAAGAATTTGATTAGTTTTTCCTGTGGTGGTATATTGGGTGATGTCTTTATTCACTTGATACCCGAAATTTTCAGTTCGAATAACAACGAAAGGAAGAACAGTATATTGGGGTTGACTGTATTCATTGGGTTTTTAATTTTTTTGATTGTTGATAAGAGTGTGCGTATTTTAAGTGGATCAGAACATGGCCATTCGCATTCTCATTCTCATGGTCCTGAAGAAGAGCATTCTCACAGTCACAGTCACAGTCATAGTCATAGCCATAGCCATAGTCATGCATATGGAGTTGAAGTTGAAATTGAAGAGAAGACTGGTGAATTGACTCATAGAAATCATAAAAATGAGGACGAAATTGAAATCGAAAAGGAAATACACAAACTACACGATAATTTTAAAGACTCGAATAACGACAGTGATCGCATTAAAAACAGTAGTAAGAAGACATCGATTTTAGTGAATTTGATTGCGTGTTTCAATCATAACATAAGTGATGGAATGGCTATTACCTCGTCATTTTATATTAACAAGAACATTGGTATAACTACTTTTCTAGCTATTTTGATTCACGAGATTCCTCATTCAATCAGCGATTTATTTCTATTTATCAAGTTTGACAACCAAAGTAGTCAAAATAACCAAAGCAATAAGTTGAAACTAGTTAAAAATCAATTGATCGTTTTTGTGGGTTCGGTTGTGGGATGTTTGATTGGAATCTTTTTGCAAAACTTTGACAAATCTTTGAGTTTGATCTCAAATGAGTTGGTCAAGTATCAGTTTATCACAGAAAACAGCGACCAAATCTCCAATGTCAGCACTGGCGCTCACACCAATATTGTCGTCAGCTTGCTCAACAGATTTGTGCTCAGCAAAATTACTGGTGGTTTCGGTTGGTTGAAGAGCAGCCTTGACTTAGAGATCAGCGAGTTGCTATTGCCCATCACTGCTGGGTGTTTTTTCTACATCTCCACGATTGGCATCATTCCAGAGATACTAGAAATTGACAGGAAGCTCATTGAAAACAAAGACAACAACGAGCTCAGAAGAAAGGAAATCTGCTCCACCATCGGCCAGTTCGTTTCCATGTTCCTAGGGCTCTTTGTGATGTTCTTACTAGCGTGGTTCGAGTAGCACTAGACAATACACTATTAGCTGTAAGACACTTGTACTATTCGCATAACAACTCCAGTAGGCTCCAGTGGCACTTCCACAGTGGCCATTTCCACTTATCGCTCAAGCAGCTTATCGCAGCGAATAAACTTTGCGAGGACCTTTGTTAGAATTGATCTAAAATCTACTAGAAACAGAACAGAACAGACGCTTGTAGTATTTATTTGCCAGCTTTTGGTTGTGCCACTGCAATCTCTGCTGATTATATCTGCTCTGTTGGTTTTCTGTCTAATTCTCTTTCTCTGTCTGATTCTCCCAGTGCTCGTTGCCTTCCTCCACCATCTCCAGCTCTTCTGGCGTTGTTCCTCCTCTTCACAACCATGTATTGTTTCTCTCTCTAGATTCCCAGCAACGCAACTAAACAAAGAACATTTCGATCTGCCTCGTTTCCTCTCCATTTATATACCTTATATATCTCACACGTCCTATACCATTCTCTTCTTGTAATTATTTTTATTCTTCTTACTCAGCAGCTCTCATCTCATCTCATCTCATCTCATCTCATCTCACCTTATCTTATCGTTCTACCTGACTGTGTTTTGATAGCTTTTTCCTGCAAAAATGACTTCTGCTGCCTATTACACTTTTGAGTGGTATGTTACGTTTATCTCCTAACACCTAACCAACTATCTCTCTAACCGCCGATATACTAACTGTTTATCTCTGTCCAATTTGATTCATATCAACCTGTTTCTTTTCTTTCTAGGCCAAACAACAACAATTCTCAAGTTTACGTTACTGGCACCTTTGACAGCTGGTCAGCTAATACTTATCTACTAAATTTGGACCACAATTCAAATGTTTTCAAAGCAAAGATCAAATTTCTTCCCAGCGCTAATGAGAAAATCTATTTCAAATTCATTGTTGATGGTAATTGGTTAGTCAACCAAGATTTTAAAATCGAATCCGACTCAAATGGGTTTCAAAACAACATCCTTTATCCAAATGATTTGATCTACGAATCGAATATTACCAATGAAACTAGTGACTGCAGCGATAACAATAGTGATAATGAAACTATAAAGGAAATCGAAAAAACCGATAAACTCTCGAATTCAAATCCAAATTCAAATTCAAATTCAGATTTAGAAATCGCCAAATCTGACTTGCTAATCAAAAAAAATGACAATTTCGATAACTTAAAAGAAAAAATCAAAAATGAAATCAAAAAAGTTGAAAATGAATCACAAACTAATTCCAAATCTAAATCTGAATTTAATACTGATATTGATACTGATACTAAATCAAATGATGCAAAAATTGATCTAAAAGCCGATCCTCAATTAGATACCAATTTAGACGCCCTTAAAAATTTAGACGTTCCAATCAATTCCCCCGAATCCCAAATTGAATCTCAAACTGAATCTTCCCAAGTCTTACTAAACAATTCTTTAGATGAATTATCTAATGATTTAAATAGCTTATCAATAGAATCCCAGAAAGAAGTTATTGTTAAAGAATCACCAAATTCAATTGAAAAATCAACTGAAATCCCATTTGAAGAACCAGTTGAAAAACCTACTGCAAAACAAATTGGAAAAGCAATTGAAAAACCAATTGAAAAACCAATTGAAAAACCAGAAAAAACATCTGAATCACTCGAAGAATATTTGAAAGAATCCAAATTGCCTGAAAAATCTTTAAAAGAATCTATTGAAGCTACAGAAAGGTTTTCTTTGGAAGATCCAAACACCAATGAAATTAAACAATCAAATGACTCAATTAAAAATGATTATAATAATGAAGAACTTGAAACAGCTTGTAACAGTTCAGTAATTAGCGCCAACAATGCTACTATTAACCATTTGAAAACTAAGAATTCAACTTTGAATTTGAGTTTAGATTTGAATTCAAATGAAAAATCTCCTGAAGATCTGGTTACAGAATCTGCATTGATTAACTATATTCATGAAAAATTGGTTAATAAAAAACAAAACCAAAATGGAATTCAAAATGGAATTCAAAATGAAATTGATAATAAAACTGATAATATGGAAAAATCAATCCTTGATTCTATTGATTTAAATACAAATACTACACATTCTACTACTACCACTAATAATGATGACGAGCATTCAATTTTAAGCTCTCCAAGTTTTATTCCAAATCAAAAATTTTCTCCATTTATTCGTCCAACAAAATCCAATGATACAAACAGTTTCCCTAAATCCCCAAAATCATCTCAATTGTCTAGTAATCAACAAAATTTGCCATTAACTGTTAAAAACGTCAATAAAAACCAAAACATTTCAGGAATTAAATCAGATGACGAAAGTAGTGCTTTTACAAATATTTCATTACCTGATAATGTTAATGGAGAAGTTAAAGAATCAGACAATGGACTAAACCAAATAATTGGTATTCCTCAAGATAATTCGATTGTTATGAAGAGTTTACACTTGGATGATTTAGATTCTACTTCTAGTTTTAAAAGTATCAGTGATGATAGCGATGACGATGCCATCTTTCAAAGCACTCATGAAGGATTTGATAACCACCAAAACCATAATACTATTAATAGCAATAGTCTCAACACTGATAATATTCATGATGTCTCAAAAACCAATATTTCATCTAGCACTCACACTCTTACTGGCCCATCATCTCAATCTCAAGCACCAAATTTAAGTTGCGTTACCAACAGAGGCAAAAATAATGCTTCGATTTTTTCTAGATTCAGAAGATTATTTAAATGATTCATTAACTATATTTCATATTTATTTATTTATTTATTTATTTATTTATTTATTTATTTATTTATTTATTTAT
>JAKTTS010000497.1:0-11951 GCA_030560485.1 Ascoidea tarda (nom. inval.)
GGTCTATGGTTTTGATTTTGGTTTTGGTTAAGATTATAATTGTTGCCAGTTGAATTTGGAGAGGGAGTTTTTCTCCTTAAACTTGTATGTTTTTGATTTTTTTCATAATCAGGGATTGGCAATGGACCACCATTTTGTAGAGCCAATTTGTACTGGCTGGCATTTTGCATTGTGTCTAGACAAGAAACATCGGATATGGGTTTTCTATGATTTTTGCCATTGGTTTTGTTTTGCTGTAAGGGCCTTGGTTCAACCAAATTCTCGCTTGATTTTGATTTATGCAAATCCTGGGGAGTGGTAAATACCTGCGATGAAAAAAAAACAGAGGGCCAAAAAAAAGGCAATGAAAAAGAGTGTTAGTGGTACTGGAGATGGTCGAGCTGTAGGAAGTAGAAGACTCAAAAAAAGGCACTTACCACCAAGTCGTCGCCTCTAAAGCTGCTCATTGTTGGCTAGAAGAGAGGAAATAGGGGAGATGAAAGACAGGAAAAGACAGAGAAAAGTGGATATATATAAGGCTGGCGCAGAGCGTGGCGGAGGAAAAGGAGCAGAAAAGGGAGCAACTGGGGCAGGAGAAGAAGAAGGTGCAACAGTCCAACGCAAGATCCAAAACCAGGAGCGTGGAAACAGCGAGATATAAATAGCTCCAAGACAAAATTTTGGAAGCACCGACGGATCGAAACAGGGCTGTTCGGCGGACAATCGGGCGCAGAAAGAGGGCGCTTTGTGCTGTCGCGCTACCTCTGTTTCTTGTGGCTGTCGTGGCGCTGGCGGCGCACAAGACCCTGGATGTGCTGCCGGAGCTGCTCCTCAGGGTGTTCGCTCAGCAAAATGACCTCCAACTGCTGTCGCTGCTCGCTGGACATGTTGGCGTCTTCCATGTGCTCGAACGAGTACCGGACCTGGCTGGCCATTTCGTTCACCAACTGCTGTTCGCTGGAGCCCAGGCTGCTGTTCTGCTGGCTCTGACTACCCAAGGACCTCAAATAGTCCACAATCTCTGGATACTCCATCTCGTTCTCAATGTACTCGACTGGGCTGAGTCCCTCGTTGTTTTTGGTCCCCAAATTGGCATGAAACTCTTCAACCACAACTTTCGCCGTAGACAACTCCTCCACATGGTGCAATGGTGTATCGCCATCGTTATCCTGGATGTTTATATCCCCATTGTACTTGTTGATCAACAACTGTAACAACTCTATATTATTATAACTCACTGAAGCGTGGATTGGTGTGTACCCATTTTCGTCTTTAGAATTGGCTGTATATTGTCCGCTACTCAAATACTCTAAAACCTGCTCAATTTCATTGTCTGCAGCTGCTATCCATATGTTGCTTCTCATCTTTAACCGATACACTTTACCCAGCTTCTTCGGTCACTAGTATGTCTATGATCTATGATAGTAATGTTTATGACACCATCCATTATTACGATATTGTAATTACCAATTATGATTTTGCTACTGAAAAACTTTTCAGTTACCCGTCTACAGGCCCAATCTAGATTTCCATCCATCGACTTATCCACTATTGTTACAAATAAAGAAACTGCACTTGAAGAAATAGAAAATTGAAAATACTAAAACTAAAAAAAAGAAATGGCACCTGATGGTATACAAAATGCACAAAGTATAGACAAAAATACAAACAACACCAGTGAATCAAAGGCTTTCGACTGGTGGAGAAGAACTGTGCAATACAAAACTGGAATCGGCTTATCTGACCAAGATAAACTTCAATATGAAAAAGATGCCCAAGATAGAAAAAAAAAAAGAGATTGCGAAGCATGCTACGAATATCGAGATTGGATGCTACAATACTCTCCCAGTGTTAAATTCATGCTACAGCAAATCAAAGATATATCTCCCAACCCCAACACTCCATACATCAATGAAAACAATATAATCTGCGAGAACTGCAATGAATTTAAAGGTGGTGGTTTTAACTCAGAACTAGGCGTGCTAATCTGTCAAAACAGAATCTACAGTAAATGGCAATTGGAAGACATAATGACCCACGAATTAGTTCATGCTTACGATAACTTGAAATTTAAAGTCGATTGGTTCAACCTTCGTCACCATGCTTGCTCAGAAATAAGGGCAAGCTCTCTTAGTGGCGAATGCAGATTTGCTAACCAGTTCTTTAAAGGTGCAATGAAAAATTTTAAAAAGGGCCACCAAGAGTGTGTAAAAAGAAGAGCCATTCTTTCCCTCACTAGTAATCCTCAATGTGAAAACAAACAACAGGCTGAAAAAGTCATCGACGAGGTCTGGGAATCTTGCTTTAATGATACAAGGCCATTTGAAAGAATTTTTAGATAATCCTTTAAATTCTCCTCCCTTATCCATATTCAATTCTTGTAAATAATCATTAAAATTATCATTAAAATTATCAATAAACATATAAAAATATCCGCCCCAACGGCTCCATTCGGAAAATCAACAAATTACATAATAATGCACTATATAGCACCTGCATACATGCCGAATCACGTGTATGTTTACAAAAATAAACTTTGCTTGTTTTTGATTTGAGTCAATTTGGTAAACATAAACAAACTAATAATTAATTTAATACATCAAACTAATAACTACATTTAACTATAATGAATATAGCTATATAACTTGACACAGCAATCTTATATTTTATATCTATTCAGTTTATTTCTATTGCTTAATTTATGTTTTTTTAACTTTTAGCTCTTGTTTTTATACATCTATCTCACTCTATCTCACTCTATCTCACTCTATTAACTTGCTCCCAAATGTCTGCTCTTGATCAAAGAACAATTGAATTACTAACTGAACATTTCGGGTTTCCCCCAATTTCTGTTATAGATGATATATTCAATGCTGTCAATGAACTCATGGCAAAATGTGTCGATGCCATATCAAACTATTTAATTCAATCCTCCCTGAAATTTAACCTAACAGAATTTGATGACAATTTAAAAAACAATTCAAATAACACCAACTCTTCTAAAAATCTCAAATCTCAATTGAAATCTCAAATCCGAGATGAAATAGATATCGGTACCGCAAAATTAGAAACCCTTCTAGAATCTTCAATAGATAAAAGCTTTGATATCTTTGAATTATACACCTTAAGAAATATATTCAATATCGATTCAAACTTAATCGACAATAACTATCTTATTCTAAATCATCATAAATCCCTTCAATCATTTAATAAAAAGAATATATCAATAAATAAATCAGACTATTTAGATTTAATTGAGAAAATTAGTATCCTTGAAAATCATTTGCTAATTCAATTAAAAATTAGAAAAATCTTTTTATCCTATTTATCAAGAGGTAAAAAAATATTAAAGTCTTTGAAATTTTATAAAAATTTAATCCTATTCAACAATAACAATAATGAAAATCATAATAAAACTAATCTGAAAAATTTAAGATCTCTATCTCCATTAATTGATTCAATAATTTTCCTAAAATCAGAATCTATAGATTTTTATAACCAATTGAACGATTTATCGATCCAATTTCAAGACAATAATAATAATAGCATTGAAAACAATTTAACGTTGAAAAATAATCCACGAAATACTTACATAGACACTAAATCGTTCAAACTATTACTAAATTCAAATATTCTAAACAATGATCATGAAAAATTAAAGTTTGAAAGAATTTTAAATAACATTCAATTAGAAAATGAAAATGACCTAAATAACATTAATAATTTGCTAAATAATTTAGCCTAAAAAAAAATCTCACTTTTCCAAATTGGATTGAATAAAATTCATCTTGTCTTCATTCCATCCTCCCCTAACAATTTCGTGGAAAACTCGGCCTTCTTCTCTATTCAATTTACTGCTTTTTTTATATTTCTTCACCTTACTATCTAATGGTGTTATTTTTAATCTTTTATGTCCAATATCTTCATTAACAGTATATTTTGGTACTCCAATAAATCGAACTTTTTTAATTTCAATTTTATTTTTCTCCTCGTTTTTTTCAATGCTTTTATCAACATTTAAAACATTTTGAGTATTTAGAATACCATCTTTAATTGGGTTCATATCATGACTTTCATTATCCTTTTTATTTTTTTCATTTAATCCTACTGAGTGATTCATATGATTCGACATTGAATTGGATTTTTTAATCGTCTTATTACCCCGATTTACCTTATTATTAATCGCAAATGATGCACCAGCTAATGCTATATACTTTTGTTCTTCATTATTATTCTTATTATTCTTATGAATCTTATTATTTGTAATATTTCCTAATTGCATTGAATCGGATTTTTTCAATTCGTTTCTAATTTCTAAATTATTAAATGAATTTATTAATAGACCATCTTCATAAGTTGAGATATGTCGCAGTCTCGATAATAAACTTGAACTTCTAGAAATATTGATTGCCGAACCACTGGATCTAATTGAATTTATTGATGTTTTTTTATTTAAACTATTTTCACTAATATTAAAAATGATATCATTAAGAGTAATATTAGGGATAATTTTATAATCAACATCACTAATAATATTGGTATTTATCGATTTATTCAATAGTTTATTTATGAGTTTTAATTTATTAAAAGCTGTAAAAATAATGTTCCAAGAATTCATTAATAAGTCAATCAAGTTATTGATAACTTCAACAGAAAATTCAATAATTGAGTCAATTTTTAAATAATTATTAATAAAAGAGTTGATTAGAAACAATTCGTTTTCCTTATTCAAATATTTATTAAAATCATTTATCATTCTTTTAAATAAAATACTATCGTTATTATTATTATTATTATTATTATTATTATTATTATTATTAAATTCTAATAAAATAGTATTAATGTTCTTAAATATACTATAATAATCAATTAATTTTAAATTTATAGTGAAAATTCTATGGATTAAATAATCATAGTTTTTAAAAATTTTTAGAGAATTATAATTATTAATTTTGTTTGATTGGAATTTGATGATTTGAAATTGAATTATTTTTAAAGATTTTTTCAAAACGGCTATTATATTACTAAATTTTTGATAATTTGTAATAAAATAATCATTGTTATTGTTAATATTATTATATACAATAAAAGAATTCAAAGTGTCAATTTGGAAAATTGGTAGTAGCAAATCTATAATCAAATTTTTGTCAAAAATTTCATTTTTAGTGTTATTATTTTGATTATTATTATTGATGTTATTGAGAATATTGTCATTGTTGAAATCTTTGTTTAAATTTCTTAATGTAGCTCTTCTATTTAAAGCTAAATTTAAGTTTTTTATATATAAGTTCTTTGCTTTAATTAATAGAAAATTAAATTCATTTAATAGGGTTTGGATGTGATTTATATTAGGATTTATAAATGGAAGAGAATAAAACCGAGATAAACTTTTAAAATCAAATGATGCTAACGTGATGCTATTATTATTGTTATTATCACTAATATTACTACTATTATAATTATCAATATGGCTATTATCTTTAGGGGTCAATATTGACAAAAAATCATTAAATAAGAGATTATCAATATTAAAAGTGAATCCAGAAAAGGACAAGATATAATGTAACAAAACGGTTATATTGTTGTTATCGAGACTGTTCTGAACAATCAGTTGAAGAATTGAAGATACATCTTTAATATAGTAAGATATTTTAGATATGTTATAATAATATTGTATAATCTTTGAATCTAACGAGTCAAAGTAAACAAAGTTTATGTTTATATTAATTTTCAAGTTTATTGCATTCCGTTTCTTGTGATTACTATTACCAGTAGTATTGCTAGTATTGCTAGTATTGCTAGTATTGATCTTGTTGTCCTTATGATCGCCATTTTGATAGACACTGCTATGGACGTCTCTATTGTTAGGAGTAGCAGCAACAGCAGCAGCTTTAGCGAAATTCATGTTTCTTATTGCTCCAGTCTTTGATGAAACCAAATAGACAGTTGATGTCAATGCAAACCACCAGTTAGAAAATCGAAGAGCGAGAATAGAGAGAAAACATCTGAATCAATACAGCAGCCTGAAACACCAATTGGGAAGTTGAACAATACAATAGAAGCAGAATCAGCTATTGTCAGCAACCTCGTCTACTTTATCTGATGTTGGAGTGAAATTCCCCAAAAAGCAGCTTCCAACTATCAAAAAGGCTAAGCACGGAATAAGCCCTAGTTCCGGCTGACTCAGCGTCGACTCAGCGTGTGTTGGATGCTTATAGATCTACTGGTCAGCAGAGATCAGATTTGTGGATTATTGACTTTCCTAATTGGTGTTTTCGAGATTCCCTGGTATTCTTTTGAAATATATAAAGAGAGGCGATTTTATCAATTGCCACCCCCTTGTTTATAGGTTCCTAGAAGATATAAAAGGGCTTTTTCTACATCAATTGATTAAAAGGAGAAAAAACCAATTGATATATGGTTCAATTGGAAAGTATAGGTACCACATTTCACCAAAAAAAAAAACGTTTATTCTAATGGACTTTGCGTTATTTCACCCTGATCTCTTCCTGTTGGTTGTTGATGATTTGCCATTGGACATTGTTTGGTTACTCACACTCTCAGATAATCATGGCATCTCGAACTTGTGTTGCAGGAGGCTATTTCGAACATTGAAACTTTTTCTTTTTGACATTCATTCAGATGAAATTTATGAATTGCTTTTTGCTCCGAAAGATCAAAAAAACTGGATGCTTTTAGTCCAAGATAATTTTCTTTTATTTAAAGATCGTTTGAAAAACTTCAATAAAATACTTATGATTGATTTTACGGTTGATTACTATTTGATGAGAGACACAGATCGAAGGACAATTGGTGAGAAATGCAAATCATTCATTGACCGATTATTAGCGGAGGATGTTTATTTTGAGAATGTTGAAAGTATTAGTATTGCTAATCCGGTTGAGTTTCACATGTCAATAATGTCGGAAGACGCCAAACTGTGTAGCAAGATCATGGTTGAAAATTTAAAGACTATTTTCAATCGATTTATCCGGAATCTTCGCCAATTAAAGAAAATACATCTTTCAGTTGATATTAAGAATTTGAATAAGTTGGAATTATTGAAAGAACAAAAACTAAGCGAGTTGGAGGTTTTAAGTTTCAAGCGTAATGCAATTAAGAAAATTGATAATTTAAAGTATTTTGGTAATTTAAAACAGTTGAATTTGAGTGAAAACATGATAAAGAAGATTGAAAAGTTGGATGGGTTGGTTAGTTTGCAAGCGTTGGATTTATCAAACAATGAATTGAGCAAGATTGAAAATTTGGGACACTTAATTAACCTTAAGTGGTTGAATTTGTCACATAACGGATTAGGTAAGATTGAAAATTTGAATGGGTTAAGTAATTTGGAAAAATTGATATTATCACACAATTCTAAATTAACCGTTGTTGAAAACTTGGATGGATTGAATAGATTAAAAAAATTGACAATCAGTTCTTGTGGAATCAACTCGATTGATTCGTCGATTTCAAAGTTGAGAAATCTTAAGGTTTTAGATCTTCATGCAAATCGGATTTTTAAGATTCCGGTTGAGTTTAATGAATTGAGAAAGTTGGAGGTGTTAAAGTTGCGCCTGAATTTAATTGGGAAGATTGAAAATATCGAAAAGTTAGAAAAACTAGAAAGGTTTGATGCTTCACAAAACAGAATTTTTAAAATTGAAAACTTGAATAATAATGTAAAGATTGTTAAATTAGATTATAATATGATTCATAAGATTGAAAATTTGAGCAGGAATTTACGGTCATGCGGATTACAAAATAACAGAATCATTAGAGTTGAAAATTTGGATGAATTGGTGAATTTAAAAACCGTTCGGTTGGATCGCAATAAAATCTTCAGGTTGGAGAAATTGGACAATTTGAAAAACCTAGAAGAGTTGACGGTTGAAGAAAATCAAATCAGCAGGCTTGAGAACTTGAAAAAGTTGACAAATTTAAAGTGTCTATCGGTATCTGGAAACAAAGTTTTAAGAATTGAAAATTTGAAGCAGTTAATTAATCTTATGGAACTTCATATGGTGAATTGTGGAATTACCAGGATTGAAAAGTTGGATGGTTTGACGAATTTGAAGAAGTTGCTGATTTCAAACAATAAAATAAATAAAATTGAGAATATAAGCCATTTGAAACAGTTAATGTCATTAGATTTGATGAACAACAAAGTGAGTGAGATTGAGAATCTTGAGGAATTGAGAAATTTGGTTAATTTGAATATAGGACAAAATGTGATTTCGAAAATCCGAGGAGTTGATAAATTGAGCAAATTGAAGCATTTGGATTTAAGGAGTAATAAAATCAAGACAATTGAGAATTTGGATGGACTACAAAGACTCAAAACTCTTTGGCTAAACAATAATGAAATTGAAACCATTGATAATATTTTCATTTCAAGAAGACTAAATGTGAAGTTGTTTAACAATAAAATTATGAAAGTTGGCCCGAATTTTCGAAATGAATTGAACAAGTTTAATGAAGGTGTTATTGAGCACATCACCATCGATGCAAGAGCCGAAAATCTATTTTCACCAGAGCTTGAAAAGATTACAAAACAATTCCAACATTTCTTTGACATTCTGAGATAAAGAATAATGTTATTAATAAAGATGATTGTGCTAAATATTTGTTTATTGAAAGTCAAAGGAAAACAGTTTCTGCCATTTTTTGATATATTTTTGCCATTTTTTTTTATTATATTATTGCTATATTATTGCTATATTTTTACTGTTCAATTGGTACATTTTTACTATCATTGCACATTGACGCTATGAATCATTTTCTATATAAACAGCCGAATGCTATACTATTCTTGCACACTAAATTTCTGAGCAGACATCAGATATACCTGTTTGTTACATTTCGCTATTTTAGTGGTGTGTTGATAAAGGTGCAATTCAATTGAAAATTGAAGAAAACAGACTGGATGTGATGTTATGATTAAAACAGATTGGAAACAAATAGCCAGTATAAGACACGGCGGTGCTGGATGGCGAGAAGTGGTTTCTGAGTAATTTGGACCAAAAGAATCAGAAGAGAAAACGACGCTGGAGGGTAGTTGGGCCCGCGAAAAGCCAGCGGCGCTTATTTCAGAGACGCCGCCGAGTCAGCAGACCCCGCGTGCGCACGCAGCCTCGGTGCAGGCGCTGGGGTTCCGGCCGGGCAACTGTGGCAGGTAACCGTGAACAGACGCGTGTGAGACGCAGATGCGCGTGGTTCCGCGCTGCTGGACTGGAGAGCGGGCGCAGGCCGGGCAACGGCACGAGCCCGCGGTCCTTTCTGCGCCGGCGATGAATCTATTAATAAACGTCCCTCATATACGTTTTTCATTCTGCTGTTGAAGGTGCAAACAACGATCAGAGAAGCCAGAAAGATCTTCCATTAGAAGCAATTTCGTCCAGAGCACCATCGCTGTTTCCACGCTCCTCCAGCAACTTCAGCACGAACCACATCTGCTCTTCTCTTACGTGTACCAACAACGCATTGTTCCTCCTCCCTCCAATCTCGTTGTGCTTCTCAGCAGTATCAGAACCATAACTCCAGTTTCAAGATAATCCCCAACAGCCTCTTTGCAGTATATAACAAACACAGGCTATCGCCAGATATATTCCCATCGTCTCGCCATCTTCTGGTTCTCACAGCTTCCTTCCTCCAGTGCTTCTTTATTGCTGACTTTTCCCACTGCACTGTTTCTATTGTGTTTTTTTTACTCCGTCACTCGTTTCCAACAAAGATCTCTCTCTTTCGCTCTCTTTCAAATCTTTCAGTTACCTTTCTCTTTTATTTTCTTTTTGTCTCAAGAAACAAAATTTAAAATCCCAACATCACTGCAAGATCATTATACCCACACCACAAAATCTTGTATCAATATACTATTACCACGCTATTCATATCACATTAACATCACATCAATATCACCTCGCTACTTTGTTCTGTTTATCGACTTTTCCCTCCCACTTGTTGCCTGAATGTTACTCGTTTTTCCTAAAAGAAAAACTCTCTAAATTTAATGAATATAATCTTATTTTAATTCTCATTAATTCTTATCACTCTAGATCAAAATCTTTTTACTCATTTACTCATTTACTCACTCACTCACTCACTCACTTTTCCCAATATTTTATATTTATTTCCTACTTGCTCATATTAGTATACCCTTTTATCAATTTTAAATCAATATCAAAATTAAAATAAAAATAAATAAAAATCTTCAAATACCTCATTCGTTTCATTTCATTCGGTTTCCTTTTGATCTCTTAATTATTTGAATATAAAATAGTGTTATAAAGATCAATACCAATACCGATACCAATACCAATACCGATACCAATACCAATACTAATACTAATACCAATATCAATAAAAGCTAAAATTTAATCAAATTAGACTAATTCAAATTAGTTATTTTTTTAAATTCTTTTCAACCGCCTTTTCTTATTAATCCTTATCAATTCCAATTCATTAACCATCTTTAATTCACTCGTTTCATCCTTATCCCCTTGCTATTTCTATTGCTCTTGCTTTTAATCTCCATTTTTCACCCTAAAATGTCGTTTAATTTTGAAAATAACCAACTAAACCAATTAAATCAAATCAACCAAATATCGCAAATTAACCAAATAAATCAACTAAATCAACTAAATCAACTAAATCAATTAAATCAATTAAACCAATTAAACCAGTTCAACCAAATAAACCAATTCAACCAGTTCGCTCATCTAAATCAATTAAACCAGTTTGGTCAATTAAATCTGCCTCAGCAATTATTAAACTTCAATCAGCAGCAGCAACAACAAGCTCAGGCACAACAGGTGCAACAAGCTCAAGTTCAACAAGCACGAGTTCAACAAGCTCAAGCTCAAGCTCAAGCACAGGCCCAGAACACTCAGGCTCAGAACGCTCAAGCTCAAAACTCACAAGTGCAACTACAACAAGTCGTTCCTAATATTGCCATTTTTGCTAACCAAAATCAAAATATAATCCTACACCAAAACTCTCTACAACCTCAACAGTTTATACAAAACCCTCCTTCTCCTCCTCAAGTTCAACTACACTCCCAGACTCTTCCTCAAAATCAACAACAACAGCTGCAGGAACACCAATCCCAAAACCTGCCTGACCAATTTCACCCCCACCAACAAGAACAAGAACAGTCCTTGCAACAAACCCCACAACTCCAACAGGACAAAAATTCTCCCCAGAACCAGCAATTATTGCACGATATAAATAATAACCAACTCCATATACAACAAACCCCCATCGCTCAAAATGTCTTGATTCCTCAAGCCCAACCTCCTCATCCTCAATTAATGATTTCTACTCAGCTATCTGGTTTGGGAATCCAACCTAACCAATTTGTACCACAACAAAACTTATCCTTTTTATTTCAACAGCAACAGCAGTTAATCCAAGCTCAAGCTCAAGCTCAAGCTCAAGCACAGGCGCAGGCGCAGGCCCAAGCTCAATCCCAAGTTCAATCACAACCTCAATCACAACCTCAACCTCAATCTCAACCAGTACAACCGCAGGTTGAAGCCCAACCCCAACCTCAAATAAGTCCGCAACCTCAAATCAATTCCCAAGCTCAACCCCAAGCCCAAGCCCAGGCTCAAGCTCAAGCTCAAATTCAAGCTGCTCAGATTGCTCAGGCCCAGCAATATATTATCCAGCATCCAAATAATACTACAACTCAACAACTAATTCAAAATCAATTAAAACTAATTCAAATGAAAAATTCGCCCCAAAATTCAATCCAACTAATTAATCAAAGACTACTCCTAATAGGAGAACAACAAAAACAACAGGAATTTAATTTGCAACACCAACAACTACAAAGAATCAACATGCAACAACATATCCAACAAAATAACTCAAACGAATCAATTCAAGAGCAAAAACAAAAACAGTTTCAATTCCTACAACAACAACAACAACAACAACAACAACAACAACAACAACAACAACAACAACAA
>JAKTTS010000049.1:0-49938 GCA_030560485.1 Ascoidea tarda (nom. inval.)
ACAACAACAACAACAACAACAACAACAACAACAACAACAACAACAACAACAACAATTTCATCAATACAAATCTAATATCTAATGACAATTCTAATCAAATTATAATTTCAACTCCCAACCCAGCTTCTAACTCTAATCAATCTCAATTTCAAAATTACAACCACAATCCCAATAACATTAGCAAATCAAATCGTAATCTGTTGGATGTCCCTAAAAATAACATTGTCAAAAGAAGCCTATCCCTAAAAGTTAAAAAAAACAAATTTGACCCAACTCCTGTCATGAAACCACTAAATTTAAATAGATCGCATACTAAAAATCTAAAATCACACTCAAATTTAGCTTCGATTATCTCTCCAAAGGAAGATCATTTTTTCTTCAATACTAACACTAACACTAACACTACAAACAACAATGTCAATAACAATAATATTGATAGTGACATTACTACCATCACAGCCTCTACTAACAACTTGTCCATCAACAACGAAAATATCAACTTGCCTCCATCTCAAAGAAAATACTCACATAACCGCGGTAGCTCTGTAAGCCTATTGAACGGACTACAACCTCCTCCAAGCCTTTCTAATGCTTCTTCAAAAAACAATTCAGAAGAATCTCTTTCAAGAACTTCAACTAAAAGATTATCCACTATGAGTGAAAGAAGTGAAAGAAGATTAAAAACTTCCTCCTATATTGCTCCAAATTCTGCTTTTCAATTTGGTTCTCCTAAAAAAGATGACAATGCTAGTACCTTAAGTTTAAAATTAAACAACAATAACAACAACAACAATCATGGCGAAAACTGGTTAAGACCTTTATCTTTAGTTAGAAATTCAAATGCACCTCCACTTTTTCCTCAATTGGATAAAGATGATAAAGACTTTGCTAACGATGATCTGTTTTCATTTAAATCTTCAAACTCTTCAAATTCTTTAATTGGGAACGACACTATAGCCGCTATAAGTGATTCCAACACTAATACAACCTCAATAGATCAAATAATGAACAATAATCACAATCACCATATCACTGAATCTAATGATACTTCGCCTTTTCAATCTCCATCGAAACATTCAAGTTCAAATAGATTGAGCATAATATCATCCTTCTCAATGAATCAAAACAACCAAAATAGTCAAAATATCCAAAATAGTCAAAATAGATTCAGTATGATGTCAACTACTTCAACCAATAAAAGATTGAGTATTTTCTCAAATAATTCTTTATCTGCTCCTATCAATCTAAATTTATTGCCTCCTAATAACAATTCTCAATTGAATTCTGCATCTCTTTACACAAATACTCCCACATCTTCTGTTAAAAATTTTATAACAAAATGCCCTATTACCACTAATTTTAATAATAAAAATAATTACCATTTAATAGATGACAAAATTCGGTTATTATCATATGCTGATACATCTTTATCCGGCTATTTGTATAAAAACTTCAATAAATACTATAATAATAGTTTATTACTAGAAAATGATTTTACCAGAAATCAAAAGGATCGAAAGGATCGAAAGGATCGAAAAAAACAAAAAGAGGACAACTATATTGCTCAATATCCATTTAAGGGTATTGAAATTGGGGATTTATCCTTTAATAAAGGAGACATGATTAAGATTTTGTCAAAACATACACCTGACAAAAACTGGTGGATCGGCAAATTACCAGATGGTAGGGTTGGTTTACTTCCATCTAACTACATTAGTATCCATTCCACCTAGGAATTTACCTTTTTTCTTGAACTTATTAAAATAATTAAATTAATTTTATTAATTTTTTTTTTATTTGTTTATTCTCATGGTTGAATTCTAGTTGGTTTTCTGTGTAAGAGTATTTGTATATTGCATTGTTTTTTATAAGTTTTATTTTTCATTATTCTATATTGTGTTTTTATTATCAGCATTTCTTATAGATAAATTTGAATATAATGATTTTCATTATTGAATCTTTTTTCTTTTTTTTAATTCTTATTGAGTATTATCTAAATCCTATTCATTTTCTTTTATCATTTGTTTTTATAAAAATTTTCTTATTTTTTATTTTTTCAGATGTTGCATATTATAATTTTTTACTATCAATGATAACCCAATATTATGTTTATAAGAGTAGGACATAGTAATAAATTACCTGCTTGTATTAATTTAGAAAATATTAAATATATATTAATTTAACAATGAATTGAATAATTAAAATTATGAACTGGCCAAAACTAGGAAATAAATCGTTTCCGGCAAAATAAATCAAAATAAAATAAAAACAAAAACAAAAATAAAAATAAAAATAAAAATAAAAATAAAAATGAAAATGAAAATGAAAATGAAAATAAAAATAAAAATAAAACGACCAAAAAAACAAAACAAAAAATACCAAAAAAAACAAAAAGAACACCAAAAAAATAAAAAAATGCAAATTAATCTTTTTTTTTATATTTCCAACAACACCAAATTAAACAACATAATGAGAGGAATAAAAAAATTGAACCAACCAATTCTAACCAGAAAAAATCTAACCAGAAAAGACAAACAAATTAAAACCTAAAATTAAAATAAAATATACCAGTAAACCAGACCAAGAACAGTAAGAAACCCAATAGAAATACTGGAGAAGCCTTATAAAAATCAAATAAAAGCAACATATAAAACGCATCAAACTTTTCAATTGAGAAGTATGAAACAGGTTTAATAATAAGTGAAAGTGCTGTATAAAATACTGGTCAGAGTAACAGTATATTCAGCAGTAAGATAATAACCACTCTCGCCAGTGCAGGTGTAATCGGGGAATTCATAAATAATTTTATCATAAGAGCTATAAAAGTAGTCCTCATCAACATAAGAAGTAGTACAGATCGTACCATTTATTAAAAAATAAGAGTTTGAATCCAAGTCAAAGTCATAATCATAGATAGAATTGTAATCATAAGCAGAATCACAATCAGAGATTGAATTAGTGATTTGTGGAGCATCTGTAGTTTGGACTGTGCTAGATGTTGAAGAAACTAAAGATAATTTCAAAGTTGTTTCAAGAGGAAGAGCTGTATCTTCGAATTGGGTGACAGAGGGAGTAACAGTTGAAAGTACAGTTGAACCGTATTCGTCTGAAGTCTGGAAGTAAGTAGTTCTATAGCTGCCATCATCATAAGATTTAGTGGAAGTGGACAAGGAAACAATTGAATTTGAATAAGTAGTAGATATTAGAGTCTCATTAATTGATTCAAGAGTTGTCAACTCAGCAGTTTTAGCAGTTGTCGACTCAATTGCCAACTCAACTGTCTCAGTAGCTGTTGAGTCGGTAAGCTCAATAGTAGGCTCAATAATAGTCGAACCAGTAAGTTCGGAAGTTTTTGAATCGAAATCTTCTGGATCACCATAGACATAAACAATACTTGTGGAATCAGGTAGTCTTGTGGTAAAAGTTAAAGTTTGTGTTGTAAAAATACTAGTATAAAGAACAGTTTCACCAGCTTGGATTTGAAAAATTGTTTTATAACCAATTGATGTGATAAGCTCTGGAATTGGAGCAGCATTGGCAGAGATTAAAAAGTTTATCACCAATACTAAAGAGAAAAAGTCAATTTTATTGAAGAACATGTTTGTAATGGTGATGTGGTTTTCGATAGCAGCAAATTGTATAATGTGATATTTCTTTATAATCGGATGATTGATTAATAACCAAAAAAAAAAGATAAAATGAATAAGAAATGAATACCAAATATTAAATAAAAAAGAAAACCATCATTGAAGAGCTTTGGTACTTAATTTATATAATTAATTTGTTGACTTGTGTAATATATCCAGCAAAAACACCACTGCTGGCAGATATATATAAGTTAAAACCGGCCATTTGAGTAAATAGAGCAAAGTGTGGTAAACCAAGAACTGAAAGTGACTAAATCACACTCAATTTTCAGTACTATTTTGAAATGAACCGAATGGGACAAATTTCTTGAGAGTAATCTTTTCCTAACTGGTGTGGAAATATAATCAAGATTTGACGAAGATGCTGAGTGAATGGCTGGTATTATTGTGAACAGAGCCCTGTTTCTGGGTTTCGACGTCTTCTAGGGCTTTTGCGTGTGTAAGCGTTATTTGCTGTGCTCAACTGTGATAGTATGTAAAAGCGCATTAAATCCATATTGATAGTCATATTACTACTCAAGGACTGTATTATATATGTATATGTTATATATCGTCTCACACTGCGGCAATGCATTGATATTGCATTTACACCGGTTTGCTGGCTCTTCATCACCTTGCTGAATGATGAAATAATCTCAAAGCAACATCATAGCAATGTTTAGAACTTGGACCAATATAATCGTTGCTCACAAACCAACTCAGCAATCCAGTTATAGCAACTATTGTGCAAATGATCATTTAATTTTAGAAATGGACACAGTTTCAATGATTTTGAATTGATATTTAAACGAAAGAATTTCTTTCATTTTACCTCGATTCAAATAGATCATCAACAACAACAATTATAATTACACAAATAATTATAACAATCACAATTTTTCTGAATCATTTCACCTAAATCACTAAATTTATCAATTCTCTTGCTTAATTCACAATGTCAGACTGTAAGTTTAATTTTTTGATTTTTAAAAACCAACAACAATATAATGAGATACTAACAAATTTTAATATTAATTATAAATAGTCGGTAGAAAAAACTTTACTCAAAAGGTTTCTGAAACTGTAAAACCAGACTCTGAAAAAACATATGCTGAAAAAACTAAAGAAAAAGCTACTGATTTTGCTGATTCTGTTGGAAAGACTGTTCAACCAGAAAGCCAAAAGTCATATGGTCAAAAAACCGGTGATACCCTTGGAACCAAAAAAGATGAAGCTGAAGGCACTGGAAAAACAGTTTTGGATACAGCTGGAGAATATGTTGAAGCTGCTAAGAATTATGTTGCTGAAACCTTTGCTGGAGACAATACTACCACCACAACACACCCCAATCAAACCACTCAAACCACTACAACCAGAGTTAATAAACCAAATTCTGGTTTTTAAATTGAAAATTTAAAAAAAAATAAAAACAGGAATTGAAATATAGAATATAAAAGATAAAAGATGATATTTTTATGTTTTGATGTTTTAACATTTTATTTTGTTTCTTTCATTTTTTTCCCGTTTTTTTTTGTTTCTTTTATAATTTAATGAAATATTAGTATAAATTAATATTAATAAGAAAATTGTAGGCTTTTTAAGATAAAGTTAAAAAGAAAGACCATAAAACAAACAAATTTATAATTAATAAAGTAAATAAAAAAGAAAAAAGAGAAATCTATTAAAGGACGAACAGGATTTAGTTGATCAGTTATGGGATGTCGATCAATTTTTCATGCTGTGGTTAATCCAACGGCGATATTCCTCTGTAGATAAATTATAATTTATGATTTTTGATTGGATATAGGAAATGGTTACTATTTGTAGAACCTTCTGAATTTGATAGGATAGTAGATTTGTGCTTTAAATATTCAATCGGTTGTATTTCATAATAGTAGAACGTATTACATTATCTGATACTAATTATTATTTCGTATAATTTGGTGTTGTTTCCTTCTTTTCTTTTTTTTCTTTTTTTTAATCAATTAATGAATGAACGAATGAAACTCAAGAAAAATATTATAAAATAAATTACACTAAATAATACTAGTAATTGGTAAATCAGTTAATAGTAAAATGATTTGCAAAAACTGAAAAGGCTGAAAATTTTATAATAGTATGGATAAATTTGTTAAACAAATTTTGAGAGTAGAAAGAGAAAATCATCAAATTGGCATCATAAATTTCGATATTCATTAAACCTATAACCTGAAAAGTACAAATCTAAAAAAATAAGACAGAAATTATAGAATTTGAATAAGATTAAAAATTAAAATAATTGTATAATAATATAATATCAAGGTAATAATGATATAAGATACTAAGATAAAAACATGATATGATGATATGGTAATAAGATAATAAGATAATATGACAATATTTTATTATGATATTATGATATTATGACATTATGACATTATGACAATAATTTAAACTATTTGCAGTAGATTTTCAAGCATTTTAACTTGAGAATTACAACATTTGTAAAAAATTCAACACAATTTTTTGCCGTATTATTTTGTATAGTGGTTGAGTACTAAGGATGCAAACTGTGAAGGATTGTTTGGAGTTTCCCAGTAATTTAAACAAAGTAGACTATTTCGCCATTTCAGAAAATGGAAGTAGAAGACAATATATGGATTCAGATTATGGATAACCAAAAGATATTCTGAATAAATACCAGATATTAACTGTTATGATAATAATCTCATTAAAAGCAGAACGTGATTGGATGAAGTAATAGTGTTGATGTTCTATAGAAACAGGTCTTTCAACCCCCTGAAGAAACCAGAAAGCTGCTTGGGCTACGTGAGCACTTAGGCACCAGCAGCAGCTTCATATCAAACAAAACAGACTCAGAAGATTGAAAAGACCCAGAAGACTCAGAAGAAGCCTCCAAGTGATGCTTAGTTTGGGAGCACTGAAACTTGCGTGCGGATTCTTCCTGATCGAGCACTAGGCGATGCGCTTTGATGCGTTCGGCGGAGTTTAAATGGCCGCAAACATCCGTAACGCACTTACGGAGACCTTTTTCATCGAAAACGATGACTCAGCTCTTCGGCCGTGACAGAGCCGATACCGAAAGTAACAGAAGAATCAGAAAAAGCAGAAAAAGACAATTCTAGAGCTGCATATAACGCTCAACCAATTTCTGGAAAACCTTTCTGTTGTCTTGCTTGCCAGTGTACGGAAATATATCTGAAATCCTCTATCTTCCTTCTCTCAAAAAACTGTTAGCCAAAATGCTTTGAATGTTCTACAACATTTTATCTTATCTTTTGTTCATACTCCAACTGTAATATTTTTCGTTTTTTGCTTAGTTTTGGTTCAGTTGTTTCCAGTTTTTTTTGGTTTTTGTAAATCAATAGTAATGTATAAATTACAATTATTTCTAACTTTCTTTGATATTCTGTTAGAATTTTTAAATTAAGATTCTTGGGAAATTATTCTTTCTAATTTCATTTCAGATCTTTTCTGTTTGTTTTGTCTCCTTGTTTTAATTCATCGCTATTTGTTTTTCTATCTTTCATTTCAATTTCTATATTCCAATTTTTATATTCCAATTTTTCTGATTGGTATCTTGTTGTTGGAGATTTCCAATCTGAAATTTGCAATCTGAAATTTGAAATTTCCACTCCCAGCTCTCACTCTGAAATCAAAAAATTGGATTCACCAAATCCACCTGCTTGTAACAATATAAATACCTATAATACCGTTCAATACCTCTAATATACCTTTACTATTTCCAATCCCTTTAATGATTCAATACCTCCATGACTATTAAGCCAGACTAATGACCGTTTTTCCTGAACCATCTCAACCTTTCTGCCCGTCACACTTTTAATGCCATTTTTCTTTGTTGAATGAAAATTTTGAAATGGTTCAAAGGTTTCAAATTGATAAATAAAACCTTTTTGTCCAAACGTACACCCATGCTTTACAACGCACAATATTTCCTGTCAGAATTTAATTTTCTTTGCATAATTATTAGAGTTCAAGACATCAGCACATATTGTTTAAAATTTGGCTTTGTTGAGCTAATTATTCTTTTTGAGCAGCCAATAAGACTTCTTGATTCTTCTACCTGATAATATTATTACATACTTTTCGGAATTTTTGGAAAACCCAATACCTATAATACCTGAACTCTTAATTAAGTTTGGATCTATTTAATTTCATTTTTACTTGTCCCAAACTATTTTTTCAGATTTTAATTAATACCCGTTTTTTACTTCCACCTTTATATCTTTTTCAATTTTACAAAAATTTTCATTGTAATTTATCTCTCAACAATTATTCACCCTTTAACTTTCTTTCAATAAGCGATTTTCTTTTCATTCGTTTAAATGGGTGTATTTCATTTTTTTGTTTTTCTGTTTTGTCTTCTGTTACTTCATCTTCATATTAACGACTATTTTTTTTATTGATTTTCATTCTAAAAGTTTACTAGTGTAATAGTAACCGACGGTAAATACTCCAAAATCTTTATTTTTTTTTAGCAATTTACCATTTAATGATTGACAATTGAAAAGATTTTCAAAATCCTTTTAGCAAGTTTTATTCGTATACTTCTATTTCAATTGATCTATAAAAGCAAATATTTAAATATCAAATTAATTAATCTATAATAGACTATAATTGCACATTAATCTCATTTAATTGCTTTAATTATTTGATTCAATTATTAACTAATTTGAAACCAATTTAAATTTTCTTGTCTTAAACAATAAAAGTAAATAAATAAATAAATAAATAAGTAAATAAAAAAATAAAAAAACAAATGAATCAATCAATGAATCAACAAAAATCATGGATGTAGAGTTTTGAAATTTGAAAATTCAGGCACATTTCACTTATTTTTTATTAACCAGACAACTAATTTATTCTTATTTTGTTCATTTTATTAATAAAATCCTTATAAATAACATATTTCTTCAAAAAAGAATTTTAAATAATAAGTAAAACAATATTCTAATCATATTCTAAGCATATTCATTGATATCAGATCTTATTCAATTTTCTAAAATTATAATTGGTTCATTTCAATCTCAATTCATTTATCGATTCCATTCCACCTTCATCATTATTCTAATTAAACCCATCATTTTCATTAAAATAAACCCATCATTTCCACTTATTTCAAATTTTTCTGTCTATCAATTATCAATTTTATTATTGCTAATATGTGAATAATAATAATTATTACTTGTAATATCAATCTTTCAATAATTTATACCTTTTAATTTTCATACATGAAAATAAATCAATTAAAACAAATCAAATTAAAATAAATAAAACAAAAATGTGAAAAAAACCTTACTTATTGCGATTACTGCAACAATTTACTCAATTATATTAATTTTTTTTTCCTATGTCATCTGTAGCACCAATAATCAAGTTCTGATAGATAGATAATTTTTAATGTTTCAAGATTAAATATGACACAAGTTTGGATTATGTAACTGTGTTTGATAGTTAAAATAAGATAATCACAGTCATCCACTTATCTGTTGATATGAAAAGCCAATAAAGATTATAGATTATATAAATAGTATAAACGTAACAAAAAAAAAATAATAATTTTAGATGGAAAGATAAAATACTTTTCAAACTCTTTTTCCCAATAAAGCAAAAAAATCCTAGTTCTATTAAAGGTGAGACTAAAGAAATATCAGAATTTAAAGCATTTGAAGCTGTTAAAGAATTGTGTCGTAAAATGGTCAAAACAGTTAAAGCAGTCAAAATCTACTTGTCTGCAAGACTAGTAAACCAACAAGAGAGTAAGCTAGTAAAGATCACAAGCTAGCAAATTAGCTAGCAGCCAAAAAGAAAAAGAAAAAGAAAACACAAGAAAACAGTGAATAGTCAAGATTTGTCTCTAAACAAAGTTAGGTTAGGCTAAGTTAAATAAATTGAATTCGGTTTCTAGTGAGTATAATAGTAGACTAATTGTGCAGAAACTTTGGACATAAGTTACATTTACGCGTTTTTTAGTCAATATTGCTATCATAACTGATAATCTTAGTAATAGTGGATTATTAATAATTTTATATAACCTTTGATGTAGTTGAATAATAATATTCGAAAATGTTACTATGTACATTACAAATACTAAATAGTGAATAATAAGAGGTATAAATAAAAATTTTCTTTTTTTTCAATTATCAGTAACTTTAATTAAACGAATCTGAAAAATTTATTAAAATTATTTTATTTCATCATTCGTAATTGTGAAAGAATTAATGCTTTACAAATGAATTGAGTTTGAATTTTCCAGGGAATTTTTTTAATGAATCTGTAGCTTAATTCTTGGGGTTTATATTGAGAAATTTGACAGATGACAAAGGAACTCTGAGATTTGGAAGAAAATAACTACGAATTAAGAAGAAACTGCAACAAAAGTAGAAAGAAAGGTATTATTACTGAAAGTATTGAAATGTATAAGACAAACCCTATGAAGCTTGTAGAATATATGGTGGTGAAATTAAGAAAACTCAATTAATATACAAAAAAAAGCACTAATAAAAAGAATAAAAAAGAAAAATTCAAAATGGGAATTGAGCGTTTTTTTTTTTCTCATTTGTTTTTGTTTTTTTTGCTTTTTTATAAGAATAAAACTTTTTTAAGAACATTAGTATTTCAGTTCTCCATCAAGAAGAGTTCTATTTATCATTTGAGTAACCAAATATTTTGAACAATAAGAAATAAAATATTTGAACTAAAAAAAATGAAATGTCGAAAACCAGTGAGAAATTTACATAGTTTAAAGTAATACCACAAAGGTGTAAGAAAGTTTACAACTTAATAACAAAAAAAGCACGTTACATTGTAATTGAATAGTTGAATAATAAAATTGTTATATTGAATTTCAACATAAAAATTAATGTAAATTGAAGAAATACAACAAAAAACAACTTGTTTTTTGTTTTTTTGTTTTTTTGTTTTTTTGTTTTTTTGTTTTTTTGTTTACCAATTTACAATTTTTATATTAAAATTTTTTATTCGATTAATGGAAACGAATTAGTCTGGAGTCAAAATTACAACTACATCTGAGACATGTGGTGTAAAAAAGTTGGATTGTTAAATATTGGAGATAATAAAGCAAGATATTATTTACAATTTAACAAAATTAAGTAAAAAAAATTAAACAAGATAAAATAAAGTAAAATAAAGTAAATTAAAGTAAAATAAAATATAAAATAAAACAAAATAAAACAAAAATAGAAAAGTCAAACACCGCTGGCGCAATAGGAAATACAATAATTGGGCCCAAATTATTCAACTAATTGAAGTCATGAAGTTAATCGTCAATTTACTATTGAATTTGTTATTCAGGTAGAATCTTGATAATTTCGAAACAATCAGCTCTTTGTTTGAAGCCCATTTTTGAGTATGTTGCAATCTGTCAAAACTGGAATGGTTGAAATTCAGTGAAATGGAATTAATTCTAAAAATACCCATTTGAAATCGACTGCACTGTTGGATGTGGAGTGTGGTAGCGTAGCGTAGGATATCGATATTCACTGAAATGACATCCAAGCGTCGAGATATTTCAGCGTAGTATTTCACTGAAGTACTGGAGGTGGTGGAGCACACAGGGTATGGTGCTACTGGAGCACCACAATATAAGCGTGTGGCCATAATGTCGCATAGGTTATTAGTGGCCAGAGCCAGAACTGTTGGTGTTTCCTATTGTTGACTGGTGTTTTTGTTATTTTTTGTTGACATCTGCAAGTGGTGGGGCTCGTGAATAAAACGTCTGACAGAAAAATTGAGAGCAAATAAACGGTTTTTGAATTTTAATCTAAAAGCCCAACCGTTTAACGAGTAATGGTGGTTTTAGCTGGAAGACACCTCCTGGCAATGGAGCCACTTGCCCATAACGTAGCTGAGAGAGACGAGAAACGTTGGATCGATTACATCCAGCTAGCAGCTAGCTAACTGGCTAACTAGCCAAGTGGAAGAGCTTCCAATCCTACCCTCTCCTCCTCTTAGACTCGGAAGGTATTAATTATTCTGAACATTGAAAGCATTTCAAAGCATGATATGATTTGCTGAACTTGGAAAACTCTATCTGCAAGTTTTGAATTTGTACTAGACCAAATAGTTCAATTTTAGATAAAATTTAAGATATATTATTTAGCAAATAATTTTTTCTTGTTGTAAAGGAAATAAATATTATCTAAGTATAAGAATCGAACCATTAAATGTTTTTCTTGTGCAAATCCTTGATTAGGATGGTTGATAAATGGTTAATGCAAAAGCTAGCAATGCAATAAAACCCACCAAAGCAATAAGTATTGCTGGAAAATCAAAGTGATTCTGTATCTGAAGAATGGGGCATATGGAAAGATTGCATAGTTTTCGTGATATGGATATCTAACAGAATATTTGAAATCCATTTTTTAGATAGTTAGGACAACTTTCAATCTTATTATTTGAATTTTTCATGTTGTATTGTTATGCTATATATTCATGTTATGTTATTTTCTTAGCGATATATTATTTGGGTGATTTGTCACTTTATTATCCTGTTATTCATGCAGTGAAATCAACAAATTATTTCCAGTCAATGTCAAAATTAGATGCTTTTGCTCTCACCAAAGTCTGATCAATTTGTGATATTTTGTGATCGCTTTTGCGGTGTTTTGTCCTCAAGTCCAGGGAAAAACAGGACCTTAGTGCCGCCATGTTCACGTCCCAGTTCTACAGTTTGTCACGCGCCTTGTACATGTCTGTTGAACGTGACATATCTGTTTTATTCTATCCTCTTGTGTCTCTCGTTTCAGTTCTCAAGGTGAACGTGCTTTCCAAACTTTGCACTTGCCCCAATAATGTAGCACCAAATTTTCAGTCCTATCAATTATTCATTAATATTTAAAATTTACCATTTATTTTATATTTAATAATATTTTCAGCATGTTTAAAACAATTGTCATTTGCTGAGATATCGTAACCAAAAAAACGATATACCCTACTTTTTGTTTTAGTAATTCGCTATAATCATGAGTCTATTCTAATCTTGGGTAATAAATTATATTTTGGATAAAATTAATCAAATTGCACCAATATTTGATTTTATCGAATGATATTGAATATTATTCAACAATATATGACAAATAAGCATGTAATTATAGATTTCACCATTAAATAAAGTTTCAGCAAATGGTATTTCATCTCTTAAATATTTGTTCTTGATTTCATCATAATTTCCTTTTGGAAACATTCTACAAAGCTAAGTTGATCAATTAATAAGTTAATTGGATTTTTTTTCTTTTTTTTTCTTTCTTTTTTATTTCTCTTATTTTTTTGACAATAATTTCAATGTCATTTCTTATGTCAGTTAAATATTATTTCAATCTGTTTTCATGATCATATATATGTCTCTAGGTATTTCAGGATGAAGCTTATTTTATATTATTGAGAAAGAACAAGAAACCAGCAAATTTGGAATAAAGAATTTTTTTTTTTGGTTTTTGGTTTTTGGTTTTCATCTTTGAATTTTTAATCTTTAACACATAGTAAGATTCATTTAATATGCTGGTGATTTTTAAAAGTTAAATAGAAAATAGCTCTTTGAATCTGTTGAGTTCTGTACATACCTTCATTTTTAAATTAATTATTCTCGAAAATTGCTTAAATTATGATCATTTTGAATAATAAATTATCAACAAGTATTCGATAAACATAAAAGAAACCTAAGATAGGTTGAAATTAAAGATACAGCATAAGTAATAAGTAAACTGAAATAAATTGAATGATGATGTAAAAAGAAAGCTCTGGGAAAAAAAAAAGAATTCCAGAAATTTCAAAAAGAATTTCAGAACAAATCCCAGAATACTTAGGATGATAAATTTAAAGCAACAAAAGAACAATTAATGCAAAATCATTAATTAGGCACAAAATAATATCCATTTAAATGAATAATATAGATTAACCCATGATTGCCATTTACCTTATATAATATGAAATTCAATCATGAATTGAGTCATTTTCCACCAAAGAAATGAAACAATCCAACAAAAACCAAGGAAAACAGCTTAGCACAGTCAATTTCCAGCAACACAAACATCGCAAATATAATAAAAAAGCTGGTGGAGACCAGAAACAGATACAGACCCCAGACCGCCGTCGAGACCCCGGACACGCTCGTGCGTGCTCCGCGGGAGCTGACAGTCTCCGAGCTTCGGGACGGCCTGCCAAACGGACAGCCTGCAGCAGCAGAAGCAGCAGAAACAGCAGAAGAAGTAGAAACAGCAGCGACAAACACAACTCGTGACTCGTGCTCGACCCGTGGTGGCGGATTTGGTTCTGGGCCGCCATTGCTACCGTGTTTAGGTGGCGGCATGGTGCAATCTTATAATTGGAAGATACGAGGATTTGCTCTGTCATACATGCTTGCTGCACAGTTGACGCATGGTTGAACTGGACAATCGATTCTTTAATGTTTTAATTTCCAAAGCTCCCTTTCAAGTAATTAGCTATGTTGGTCTAGTTACCTAACGTTTAATGGTCAAGCTGATTCGGAACGTTTTGTTTCATCCAATGATTATTCTATTGGCCCTCCTGTTGCCAAATATAGTGAGTACCTTGTTGATTATACATAATTTTATTTTTGGACAGCAGAATGATGCATGAACTTAGCTAAATTCTGATACAGCAGTACATATCCAACTCTACAACTTTCAAACTCTACTTTTCATGCTAAATTCTGAACATTTTCACTTTTTTGTGAACTCTTACTGTGCTATTAAGGTTTAAGGTCTGAGATTCCAAATAATCTAAACCTTATTCTAAACTTTACTGAAAACCTTATGCTTAAACCTTATTTACAACCTCCATATCACAGTTTATATCATATTTTATATCAATTTTTGTGATAAGTCTAATTTTGGTTTATTCAATTACAAATTGATAGATAGCTTTTACAAAAAAAATGTCAAAATTTTTTAAATTTTATATGGGAATGTTTGGAAATCTTATTGCTCTCTATATTCCCCTTTCATTATATTTTTTATTTTTTATTCTGTCTTTAAAAGATCTACAAACAAGTATTATTTTAAAATTTTATCAATCCTGCTAATCTGAATTAATCTTTTACTTTGGTAAGACTACTAATTTGTTTTTTTTCGCTTTTTTTTTTGGGTTTCCTGCTTTTCTGTTTTTTATTATATTTTTAAGTTTTCATTTTTTTCTAAGTTAAACTTTTATCACATATTCAATATTATGGGATTTTTTTCTACCTAGCACCTCCTCTTACTACTATTGTTTTTTTTTTGTTTTTATTCATAAATCCTTCTGGTTTTATTTCTTCTTTCAATCTTTTATCCATTTTCAAATTATATATAACCTGATAATTCTCTCTGCTTTTTTCTATCAGTAAATTCATTTATTTTCTTCAATTACAAAATTTAATTATTATCTTTTTCATATTCAATTTGCTTATTCAATTGTTATATACTCATAATATATTCATACTTCATACACACATTTTATCTTTTGCACCTCATAACTACATCGCCCTATATTTAATATAGTTTCTAATCCATAATGAATCAAATCAATCAAATGATAAATCTTCCTCAATCCTCTAATAATGAGCACTATTTAGGTCCTTCATTTAATTATCAAAACGTTCAAAATATCCAAAATATCCAAAACATCCAAAATATCCAAAATATCCAAAATTTTCCAGCCATTTCGAATAATCAAAATTTATTTCTTGACTATTCTAATATTTCCTTAAATTATATGCCATCTCAACATCCAATTAACGAAAACATTCCTGATAATGCCGATATTCAAACCATGCTAAGTCAGGTATCTCAAGTTGATTGCAATTTTTCCAATGAAATAAACAATTTGATAACCGAAGACCTAAATAATAGTGATATAATCACTCTTTTAAACACTAATAACAATAATAGCCATAATAGTAGTAGTAATAGCACTAATAGCACTAACAATAATAATGGCAATAATTTTGCTGACCCAAATACTCCTAATATTTTTATTAACTCAATCCAGCCTCAAAATCCCGAAATAAATCAAAATTTAATTGCAAATCCCATTTTGGAACCAAATGCTATTAGTCAAAACAATTTTATAACTAGTAACACTTTTATTAACCTCAATAATAATCTCAATCTCGGAAATAATCTACAATTAGATAATAATATTCACAGCCCATTAGAACCCATATCAGATTTTCCTTCTTTTTGTTCTACTCCATGCACTGAAAATGGTGACTCTCCAATTACTCCCTCAGACAGTTGTATCAACCTCAATGTTATCCAACCTTTCGAATATTTTCAATTCCAACCAGCGGCCATTTGCAATCAATTACCAAATCAAATTCATCCTCAATTGCAACCAATACCTCAAATTCCACAGCAAGCTCTTCCAAATAATTTAGTCGATAATAGTTGCTTAATTGATCAAAATCTAATTAGTAATCGCAGTTTAATTAACCACAATGAAGATAGTACCAGCAATGCCAATCAAATACAGATTCAACATACCCAACCTGCTTGTGAACAGCAATTTTTTGAACAGCAAATCATTCATCAACACCATCATGACGCTCAGCAGACTGATTCCCAACAGCAGCTTATAAATCAACAACCAATAAATAACCAACAAAATTACTTGTATGAGTATGATTTTGCTAGTCCTAATTTAAAGCTCTCCTTGCCTTCATCAAATTTATCTTTAAGCCATTATCAAGGCAAAACCGGCAGAAGAACCAAATCACTTTCTTCAAAAGAGATTGATAAGACATGCCCAGTTTGTCGCAGAGTGTTTGTTAGAGATTTAAAACGTCACATCAGAATTCACGATGATAAACCCAGATTCAAATGCGTTTTCCATAGAAAGGATAAGACAAATGGTTTGAAAATGTGCTTGCATTCAACTGGCAGATTCAATCGTCCTTACGATCACAAAAAGCACTTGTTGAATAACCATTTCACGTTTGAGGACCCTCATGGCAAAAAAGAAGCCAACTTGGGCCCAAAGCTTGATTGCGGAGGTTCTTGTAACTACTGTGGAAAGCATATGACTGGTCAAGAGTTCATTGAGCATGTTGATCATCAAAATAACCAAAAAAACCTATGTCCATATCTTACAAACTTACTATCAAAAGACTAGTTTTTTGATACTATATATTAGACTGTTTTATTCCTTTCATTAGCATTTTCTCTTTATTTTGTTTTTATTTCTGTATACATTTCTTTTACTTCATTTTTCTTATATTATATTGCAGACATTTCAACCATTTACACAAATATTTTGATTTATTTTCAATTTCATTTTCTTCACTTGGAAGATTCAAGAATAATTATCTCCAGTATATTTTGATATAATATTTGCTGATTTCCTACTCAGCATCCTTCAGTTTTTCAATTAATTGCTAAATTAATTATCTTTTTTACAAATCTTTAGTTTTTTTTATTCACAGTTTCAATACATATTGCATTTTTTTTCCTATTAAGCTTGATTTTTCCAATTAGAAACAATGCTTTTAATGTTTTTCCTGTTTTCTTTTAAAAAAAACTAAATTGATTCTTACTTTTCTAATTTTTAATTTTTGCATTTAAAATTTGTTTTTCCTTTTTATTAGCTATTTTGGTTTTGCTGGATTGTTTTTTTTTTTTTACAGCCAAAGTTTAACTCTTCCTTTTTTTTTGTATTATAGAGTATCATTAAGCAAGAACAAATCTGAATGCAATTAAAATTATAATTGAATTGCGCAAGTGAGACTATTTGAATCGTTTGGCGAGAAATCCTAAAAAGTTTTCGGGTTAGTACATTTGATTGAATCTTAAGATCTAAGATTCCAAATTTTTTTTTTTTACTGTAAAATCAGTTGATCTGTTTAAGACATGTTTATCAATTTGCGTACAAGTCTAGCTTAACATTTAGAATGGTTTAAGTAATTCTTTAAAAATTATATGAATTTCGTAAGAATTCATATGAATTGAATTGAACAGAAAAAAGAGCAATAGAAAAACTAATGTGTAATAAACTTGGAAGTAATTAGTAACGATATAATTATATAGTATAAATTTTAGTTTAATTTAATTTTGACAAGTGGTATTAAACTAATCAAGTAATTGAGTAAATAAGAAATTAACTATTACTTTTTGTTAGTGAAGATTCAAGGTTATTAAGATTTTTAACAATTATAGTGATAATGTAATGTAATAATGTAATAAAAATGAATTTAATAAAAAATAAATTCGTAACGGGGATAGTATTTAATAATAATTTACAATTAATAATAAGAAAACGACTACAACACAAACAGAAAAAAAAAAGAGTCGAGAATTGGATCTTGACAGTTTCAGCACAATAATTATGGTAACAAATTATTGTATAAAATGAAAAATAAAAACAAGAAACAAAACAAGAAACAAAACAGAAACAAAACAGAAACAAAAGTAGCAAAAACATCAAAAACCCCAAAAAAAAACCCACCAAAAAGTAGAGAAAGTTGAAGAAAAATTGGAAAAAGTGAAGAAAAAAATTTTATCAAACATTGAAAAATCCTTATTTGAAAAACGATGATTGGCAATATTTTTAACAAATCAACTAAATCTAAGACATTTCAGGTTCAAGCTCAATGTTTGAGCCAAATTATGAGAATAAATTGCCAATTATCTATTAGTTAATAGACTAACAGATTAGATGTCTAAGATATTAATATTAGGCAAGTAGAATGAAAACAAATGGGACTTGAAAGAAGTAAGAGAAATTAGATTCAAGAATTTTCAGATTATGACTCAAAAAGATTTCATTAGGTGGTGATTAATTGTTGAGAAGAATGTGTAGTTTGTAGGATTATTAAAAAAAACAGCCAAACTCATTAGTTTGTTTATGACTTGTAATAAGAATATTAAAATTAATGATGGAATCAGTTGAAAAAATGTGTGAAGCAAAGAAGAATTATGACAGTAGTAAAAAATAAGAAAGATTCATTATTTAAGTTGAAATAATGAAATAAAGGAAAAAAGATCTAAAAAGTAAGAAAAGTTTAAAAGTAAAGCTGGAAAGTAAAATTGGAAAGTAAAATTGAGATTAATTGAAATTCGTAAGCAAAGCAAGTCAAATAAAATTATGAGAATAGAAAACAAAGAAACAAGGAAAGTTATAGTTTAGTGAAGGAAGAAAAAGTAGGAATATCCAAAATGAAACGAAATTAAGTAAAATAAGGAAATAAACAAATAAATAGATAAATAGATGAATTGAAACATGTTTGGAGAAGAAATACAATGAAATCCAGTAAGAGATAATAATAATAATTATATAGGATAATAATAGACAACGAAATTAAACAGCCATTTAGATCTCAAGAGATTCGAGTTTTTCTGAATCGATAATCTATAAAATAATATATATTAAATAAGAATAAACAGATCTCGTAGTAAGATTTTTTAAAAGAAACGTAATTGGGCTGAGCTGAGTAGACCTTAGGAATCCAGAATTTGTTCCTAATTGAACCAAACAAGACTCTGAGTAAGAGTTGCGAAATGGCAGAAAAAAAAGGAAAAGAGATAGAGGAATTACAGTAGATTGGAAAAAGTGGGAACTAAAAAGGGATTACAATAGGAATTTGGACCGGAAAGGGAAACTGGAGGTAGAGCTGTTGATTTTTGAGGAAACAGTAATTGGTTTGGGATGCAGATATCAGATACTGGCAAACAACAGAGTTTGGTAGATTTATAGCTTTAAATAGCCAGGAACCAACGAAACGCGAGAGCAGTGACGATGGAACAGTGAGTATTTAACGAGATCCAGCAGGATCATGGAGCGAATAAATTCTCTCGCAGGACAGCAGCATGTCGAAGGTTGGAGCCAGTTTCAAATGGAAAGCACAAATTGAAGAAGAGCACGTAGAGCACTGTGGGAGAAGGTGCACAGGCAAAAATGAAGGTATGGGAGAGAAGAGTGGAAGCAGAGGCAGCAGAAGCAGCACCGGCTGGGTCTGTGCTGCTTCTTGTGGACAGGCACTGCTCTGCAGGCAGTGGAATGCTACGAGATCCTTCGATAACAGGCTGTTGTAATTGCAGCTAAAGCTGGGGACATATCAACAGCTCGAATTCCAGGACTGGTCTTCCTGTGTCCCATCGTTAGCTCTCCAGTTCGAGAGGAAGAGCAAATGTAATGGGCTTGGAGAATGTTTTACTTATTATTGTGCTCGAAAGATGGAGAACGATCTACGCTGTGTAAACAGTCGCTGGACAGTTGAACAGTCGACGGCATTGGCTCTTTGGCAAGGGAAAGCTGGGGTATATTTCCTTGGTGACACAGCAAATTACATTAGATATTAGAAGAATGAGTAGAGAGAGGAAGTAAACTATTAGGGTGCTAGAGCAAGTAACGAAAAATTGGAAACGTAAAAAAAATAAGTGTAAACAACTAAAAAAAGCAATTATGTATATAATACTCGATCAAAAACTCAACAGAAAATATGATTGGGAAAAAGGAACAATTACAACCAGAAAACAACAAAAACAAACAAAGACAAAGACAATAACAAAAACAATAGTAACAGAAACAACAACAGTAACAGAGATACAGAAAAGAAAAAAATAATTGAAAGATATTTTTTATTTTTTTATTTTTTATTTTTTGTAAATTTTTAAATTTTTTAAGCTTGGTTTCGTTTTTTAGCCTCATTTAATGTAAATGCAACTTGGTATGACTTGAAATAGGTTGGTTTGAATTAGGGTGATTTATTGTTGAACGTTTCCAGGGTTGGTATCAGGATTTGGGGTGAGGTTGGAGGCATAAGCTCTGTTTTGTTCTTGCAATTGTAATAATTTCTTTTTTAATTCCTTTTCCTTTTCAGCTTGAAGCATTAATTTCTGTTCTCTAGCTTTTAATTCAGCGGCCTTCTTTTCCAAGGCAGCAGCTCTAAAGGCCAATTCTTTAGCTGATTGGACTTCTAGTTCTTCCAATCTTTGTTGTTGTTTTCTGATTCTTTCCTGGCTAAGAGCGTATGGAACAGTCTCTGATAATACTCTCAATTGGGACCTATTTACGTTTGGCGAACCGGCAACAGAGGTAGGAAGTGTTGTACTATTGAAAGTATTGGGGGTTCCTGGTGGTTTCAATTCATTGGGTGAGATACCTCTTGGTGTTTCGTTTGTCTTGAGAGATGCATTATCAGCCGAAGCATCAAAGTTGAAGTTTTGTGGGTTATCGAAGATTATTGTATCTCTTTGAGCGGCTATTTTGGTCAAGCTGGATAGAGTTGGAGGTTCAGGGATAAATGAGTCCCTATTATTGTCATATTCATCGACTCCTGGAACCGATTTTAGTTTTTCAGTTCTGTAGTTTTCATAAAGGAAGTCGTGAGTTAGGTCTTTTAGATCTTGTAAATGAGAGCCCAATAAAACAGATTTCAAGGTTGAAAAATCGCTTACATGTGGGTCATCTATATCAATGAAACCCCAGGGGTATTTTCTGCCACGAACTTTGCTGCCATTGAGAGAAAAAGTGTCCTCAGAACATATAACAGCAAATGGTTGAATCTCTTGCAAATACTTGTTTTCATCAATGGTTTCAGGATCGTCTTCTTCTTCGTCGTAAGTGAATTGGAAAACTGGTACATTAAATTTCTCAATATCTCTGACAATATTTTCTTTGAATAATTTTAGTTCATCTTCTGTAAATGAATCGGCTCTTGTAATAACTGGGATGACGTTGACGTATTTTGATAGTTTCTTGATGGTTTCAACATCTAATTCTCTCAATCCATGGCCAGTTGCTGGAATAAAATAGAGACAAACATGGACTCTTGTATCTTGGAATTTTGGATTTCTTCTAACTCTGGTCTCCTCTGCTAAAACATTGTCAAACTGGGCTTGCAAGTATGATATGATTTCACTAAAACAGACGTCGTTGTCAATGTTTTCGCCAAACCCAGGAGTATCGATTATGGTCAATAGTAGCTTGGAGTCTTCGTCAATGAGCTCTATGTTTGCCTCAGTTATGGCAATACCAGGCTCTTCATGGGCGCTTGTAGGATTGAACTCTCGTTCAAAAGTAGCAGCGTTGATTGTGGAGACGCCCTTGCCACCAGTAAAGGACAACGTCTTGGGCTCTTCAATTGAGGTGCCAACAGGCTGAAATTTGTGGGGGATGGTTTTTCTGCCCAACAAGCAGTTGATAAAGGTGGTTCTGCCGGAGCCAGAGGCGCCCACAGTCATGATTGAAAACTTGATACCACGCCTGGTATCCTTCTTACGACGTAGCAACGAGGAGGAGGTGAAGTTCATGGGCAACGAGAGTCAGAATTGGAAACAGAGGGGTGGAGTGCAAAAGCAATGGCTAGGCTGTTGATGGAGGAGCGAGCAATGGAGGCACACAGAAAAACAAAATAAAGACGCTAAACAGGACAAAACGAAGGACGAGTATCCGAGGAAGGATCGTGTCCAGGGGGTTGGAGGAGCTGGCGACGTTGGTGAAGTTGGTGAAGTTGGTGAAGTTGGGGAAGAAGAAAGAAGAAGCGCCAGAATTTAAAACCTGGCCTCTACTGCGAAGGGTAATTTCAGCTCAGATCTGCCTCGCCCAAACGTTCTGATCTCCTGCTGTTTACAACCTCAATGCTGTGCTGTCGCAGAATGAAGCTCCAGACCCTAAACCTACACCTCCTGCTGCTGCTGGAGCCGGTGGGAGTAGTCTATCTTTAAGGGCTGCGAAACGTCCTCCTGCTCCACCACGTCGTGCCCATCCTTCGAGATCTGCCCAAATACCTTGAGTCCATCCACCATCTCTTCGTATCTGGAGCCTGTTCTCTCGCTGATGAGTCGATTCACCACGTCCTTGCTGGCCTCGCTGTCGTCGAGCTCCTCGTATTCTTGGTAGCTGAGGTCTTCGCTGCTGGCTTTGAGCTCCATGTCTGCCAAAGGCTTCTCGCTTTGGAATCTGTTCCGTTGCTGCCTCTGCCCAGAATCCACTACTCCATCACCAGCTCCAGCTCCAGCTTCAGCGCCAGCTCCATTGCTGGATCTGTACTTGTCTTGTGGACTCACATCGTTTGTTTGTTCGTCTATCATCTTGATCTCATGGTAAAACTTATTGTCCACTCCATCCTCGTCGATCGCTTTTGTATCGCTCCCCAAACCCTTTATCCTATTGGGACTAATATTGCTGTTTGGCTTTTTTAGTTTCTTTTCGTTCTTGCCTTTGATTTCACTTTCACTTCCAGCTCCAATTTTAATTCTACTCTCAATCTTAGTTTCAGTTTCAGTCTCAGCTCCAATTTCTTTTTCATTTTCTTTTCCACTTTCTGCATCAAAATTTGAGTCCATTTTAGATTTTAGATTATCTGTCGTTAATCCAGCCACATTATTTGTTTTATCCAATTTATTTTCTCCAATTTTTTTGTTTTCTTTTTTCAAATCTGAACTGCTAACTCCAACTTTTTCATCGTCGTTATCACCTTCACTTCCATTTTCTTTTTCTTTTTCTTTTTCTCTTTCTCTTTCTCTTTCTCTTTCTCTTTCTCTTTCTTTTTTATTGCTATTCATTTTAAATCTCATCTCATTGCCGGCTTTTCTGGAAAATGGGTGTGCTTCCGTATTAAAAACATATTCATCTAAACTCCAGATATCAAAATCTTCAAATAACAAGTAATAATACTTCAATGTTTCCGAAAACCAAAAGCTTTCCAACAAATCATCCTGGTTTCTTTCAACATCCAAACTATCAGCATTTATCCTGGTAACGTCTTTTAACGATGAAATTCCAACCACCTTTCCTTTTTTATCTTTAATCCCACAGTATCTTATGGTTTTCTCAAACAATCTCCATCCTTTCACTCTCCATTCTTCATCCCCTGTAATCCTATACAAATAAAAAATCGATTCAATAGTTTCAGGTCTGAGAATGAAACTTGGATTCATTTTATTCACCCATAATGGTTGGTTAAAAACATCTCCGATCTTCCACTTATATTCATACTCTCCAGTTTCTCCAACAATTTTTTGAATTGGTGTTGTTGGTTTAAAATAGTTCCTAGATTTTAAAGGTTTCCCATTTTCAACAGTATCAACAGTATCAACAGTATCAACAGTATCAACAGTATTAATATTATCTAATTCATTTTCCTTGTTTTTAGGACTTTCAGATCCCTTGTTAGAAACCTTAGGAATAAATGCTCTTTTTGTAATTCTGTTTCCATTTATCAGAAAATCTTCATCTCGAGTCTCTGAATTTTCAGAAATACCAATTCTATTATTGATTTTATCTATCTGACCCTCTAACCCATCAACTTTCCCAAAATTGTCTATTTTATTTTTACTTTCAACATCATAATCAGATAAAGTGTTTTCCGTTAAAAATTGATCATCCACTACTTTTATATCACCATTTGATGAATCCAAAGTCTTCCTGGGGCTTCTTGTAAAATAATTTTCAAGATATTCAATTCTTTCCACCTCATTGAATAAGCACTCAAATCCGCTATCAATTGGATACTCATCACAAGAATCAATATTAAGATTCTCCGGCATAAGACCCATTAATTCATATATTTTATAACACCCATTAGTAATTTTTTTGGCAATTTCCAAATCTTCCTTTTTATCTCTAATTCTTGATGATAATGCAAACATTCCGCCAGCAAAACATGATAAATGCTCAATCTTATTCATAATAAAATAACTATTTGATCCATCTTCTTTGCTTGAAATAACTTCGTTAATCTCTCCTGAAAATAGAACATCGTCTGTATTTAAATCATCACTTCCATAATTTCTAGTCGATGGCAACTTGGCTTTAAATAACATGTATCTCTTAACTTTTTCAATTGAGTTTTCATAAAGTGTTAGATATTCCTTCATTGAGCCATTCAAAAGATGATATTGTTTTATTAAATATTCATAAAATGAATCAGATAAACCACCAATGGAATATTTTCGAACACTTTCTGAAGCAGCTGTTATATCTGATTTCTTGCAATAAACAGTTTTTCCTTTATAAAAAGATTTGATTAAACTACTCTTGAAATCATCATTGTCTTTATTGTCTTCAAAATCTTGATTGGTAACGATTTCACAACCTGATATATCCATATATAGAGGAAATAACCCATTTAAAATAGAATTGGCTTTTAATTTTTCATTGTCTTGATAAGTTTCCAAATTCTTGGTAATTTTGTGAATAAAATGAAAATATGTGTTATTGTTAGTCAATTGAGCCAATCTTGTAAACTCCAATGAAAAGGAACCAAATTCAGCAATTGAAGCAGATTTTGGTGCATATTTGGGGACTTTTGTATCTTTACCTTTCCAATAATAATATAAAAGTGGCATATTATTTGGAGTATCAAATATGCCAATTAGGTTATCCGCCAATTCTGTTGCTTTAGTTAATAAAATTTCCTCATCTGACAAATCATAACCTGAAATTAACCCCCCAAGTACTCTGATAATAGTTTCAAAAATAGGTACATATTCTCTAAAAGTATAGTTGAATTTGATTGACAAAATTTTTTTCAATTCCAAATTAAATTCTGTTTTTAAATTCATTAGATACAAAGTATCCAAAGAATCAATTAGAGTAACAGACCAACCGATAAACGAATCAAAAGGTTCCAAAGAAATTGGTAATATTTCATCGTAGTCGATTCCATGGGAGATGTAATCATCAAACGATAATGAAAAAATCTGTTTAATTTTGTTTAATTTTTCTGTGTCTTTCAATCCATTCTTATTTATGCTGAATTTCTTTGATTGAATTTTTGGATAATTTGTTTGATCGTAATCGACTTTAGGCAATTTAAATTGAGATCTATAGTTTGAGTTTGTTGACATAAAATGAAAACTTGATTCTGGTCTTGGTAATTCAACAGAATCCTCTTTTACTTTATTGTTATCGAATTTATTGATATTGGTTAATATTTTTGAAGACAACCTACTAGAATGAATAGAAGATGGTAGTAATGGTAAATTTTCGTCATTTTCGTTATTTTTATTTGAATTAGATGACTTTCGAGCTCGAGCATTAGAAACACCATGAGAAGAAGTTATTTTGTTATCCTTGTCTTTATTAGCTGGGGTAAAGTTAGGATCAAGGGGTTTAATATTTTCATCGATATCTGGGTTAATTAGATTGTTATTGGAGAGTGTTGGGAGATTTATTTCAGGGTCCTGTTTAAATTGATTTAGTTGTTTATTGTCATTGTTATTGTCATTGTTATTGTCATCTTCACTGTCATTGTTATTGTCATCTTCACTGTCATTGTTATTGTCATTGTCATTGTCATTGTCATTGTCATTACCATTATTACTGTTATTACTATTGTCATCGTTTGTATTGGGGTTGATGTTGGTATTTAAGTTATTATTAGCGTCTTTGATAATCAATTCCTGATTGTCGTTTATAATAGAATTGAATTCATTATTTTTGAAAGTTAGGTAGATAATCGATAACAATAAAAAAGTTAATATTATTAAAAATTTAAATTTTCTGAATTTGACTTTAATGAAATAAAAAGAAAACATTGCTTTAAAGATGGAGCTAGGAAACAGCCGATGTCTTCATTTAAAAAAAAGTGTATTTTTCAGTAAAGGAAATAACGAAGAAAATGAAAGCAAAAACAAAGCAAAAGAACAGAGTGGATAGATAAGAAGAGGTAAAACAAGGTGTATTGTCTTCTATTGTTACTGCTAATTGTTCAGTGAAATATCTGGTAAAAACAGGTGAAACCTTAAAAGGCAAAGGGAACTTTATGCAGAACTTGAGGATGGATAAACCTATTAAGCAACCAACGAGCCAATAACCAACAGTCGATATAAAACGAAGCACCAAGAGCCTGAGAAATGATTCCAGTAAGTTTACTCAAAAGGTGCACACCAAAGAATACACTATCAGGGTCAGGACTGGGCTTGAAATTGTTGAATTTCAAAAGATACAGATCATACAATCCTTATATTGTGGACAAGAATGGAATGAACTATGATGTATTTTCCAAGTTATTATCGGAGAGAATAATTTATTTAACAGGAGAGATCGACGATGAAGTTTCAATGTCTATCACAGCACAGCTATTGTATTTGGAGTCAGAGGCGAGCAACAAGCCAATCCAGTTGTATATTAACAGTGTTGGGGGAAGTGTTACAGCTGGGCTAGGGATATATGATACCATGAACTTTATCAAGTCACCAATTTCCACTGTTTGCATTGGTCAGGCCTGCTCGATGGCCTCGTTGTTGTTGAGTGGCGGTGAGAAGGGCAAGAGGTTGTCGTTGCCCAACAGTGTTATAATGCTACATCAGCCCAGTGGTGGGTTTAAAGGGCAGGCAACAGATATCAAAATCCATGCTGAGCATATTTTGAGCATTCGCGAGAGGTTGGTGAAGTTGTATCAGAGCAACATGAGAGAAAGAATAACCATTGAAGAAGTGTCGTTGTTGTTAGAGCGAGACAAGTTTTTGACGCCAGAGGAGTCAATTGAGTATGGTCTTGTTGACAAGATATTAGTGCGAAAGACAGAGAAAGAAGACAAAGAGGCAAAAGAAGGAAGATGAGGAAGAGGAATCCAGCGAAAGAAGATAGCGAATTGGTGGTGTAATCCATGTCAACGCTTACAAATAAATAGAGCAGTTGGTGAAGCTGGGACTTGCACTTTTCTTATCGCTGGAGATTTGTCTGTAGAGGCTGATTATATACAAGTTAGATAGAAAAAGTACACATTTCAATACAAAACAATGACAGCAGCCAGTGTTAACAACGCCAACAACAACAGTTCACGAAGAAGAAATGGCCATTTGGGTGTTTCAAATATGAGTTCGAAGTATGGCAATGGCAATGGCAGTAACAGTTATCTAATCCATTCAATTGACAATGGAAGCAACAATCAATACATGGATCCATTGAAGATCAATTACAATCACAGTTACTATCATAATAATAATCATAATAATAATCATAATAATAATCATAATAACAATAATAACAATAATAATAATTATCATTCTGGTGGAAACCTAAACTCAAGATATAAGAAACTTAACAAAAAATCCAAAGAATCAAACAAAAAAACCTCAATTAGTTACAATAATCATAATCAAACTCAAATCCATAACCATCTTCAAAATATTACCATCAATGATATTCACAATAATATTAATAAATTTTATAATAATATCCATAACAACAATAATAATAATAATAAAACTATTGTCAGCGCTAATCTCAAAAGTATCAAGACTGCTTCTGTGAATCCTACTTCTAATACTCTTACTGAATCTAATGATACAAACAACATTTCAATTGGTGAATATTTGAAGGTGGTAGAAAACGATAGAAACTATCACTTGGACTATTTATACAGCTTGAACAATTTGATCAACAGTTCAGATGATATCCAAGTTGAAGTTGAAGTTGAAGCCAAAGATGGGAACAACGCTGATGGAAACACTGGGAAATACGCTGCAAAAGATAAGAAAAAAAAGGTTAAAGTTAACACCAGCAACAATGATTACTTGATTCATGAATATATTAATAACTATCGCGACAATTACTTATCGATTCCATTGTGCTGCTCAGAACATTTTCAATCGAATTATTTTGACTTGTTATACAGCCACAGTGAAACACAGTCTACCAACTCTTCTCAAGCTTCGTCAAACAGCTACAATAGCAGCTACAACAGTGGGTCCAACAGTCTTGGACACTTGAACAATAGTGGAGTCAACAGCAGTGTTGGCATCGAAGCAGTTGAGTTGCTAGGATTGGCAGTCAAATTAAGAGAGTTTATTTGATTTCAACTCTATTCAGCTCTACCATTATACTATACTTTTGCTATACTTTTGCACTACACTCCTACATTTTATACTCTCATGCTCTTTCATTCCTGTACTTTTGCTCTGGATAACCAGGACTTGCTATCTCACTGCCTCTATAGCTCCAATACACATCTTCTCCAACTGGACGCCCCAAGACCCTCCGACGACCCTCCGACAACATCGCTCAAAAGCGCTCTCTGGTCCTTCGCGGCAAATGTGCTTCGGATAAAACAAGCCTTTTGGACGCACATGCGCGCATAAAACAAGCAATCTAGTCTGCGGCAACCGAAGCCATCTCCGTAGATAACCTGGTTCGTCTTTCTGGGTCTGTTTGTATCAGAAGCTCTTCTTTCTGCGTTGTTGAACTCGATGCTTTTACGATTCCCCATGGTTTTTTTATCTTCCAATGGGAACCTCTCGTTTCTCTTCATTCCAATTTGTAAGTTTTAGACGATTTCTTCAATCTGGACAGTTTTTTTTCTTTTTACAGAATCTTTCTCTTTCTTTCTACACTGTTGCAATTATCATATAAATACTTTAACTTTCCTGCTGGATTTTTTCTTCTTCCACGTTGTTTTATTTTACAATTTTATTCTCTGTTATTGCTGGTTTTATTTCCCTTCGCTCCTCTATATTTCAACTAGATAATTCTCACATTATCTCGTTATTGTATTTTTTACAATTTATAACTAATTAATTAATCAAAACAAAAATGTTGCCAGCTGGTGTTATTTTAGTTTTTTGCATTGTTTTTATTGTTGCTTGTGGTATTATTGGAATCCAAATTGCGAAAGCAATCAAAAACAGAAAGAAAGCTTTACAAAACTTCTAAGTCATTTATAATGGAAAATCGTTGCTAGTACTTTGATACTTCTATCTTCAAAATTTTATTCAAAAAAATCAATATTATCTCTTGCCTATGGAAATTTTCACTAATTTATCTTAACTTTCTGATTTCTTACTAATTTTAATTACTTTTTACTGTTTCTATTATTATTGTTATTTTTTTATCATCATTTTATTTTTGTTTTTTATTTCATTTTGTTGTCTTTCAGAGCTAATGGTCAATTATTCTTCAAACAGTAATGTTTTTCTTATTTCTTTCTTGTTTTTATCTATAAACACTCTAATTATATAATTGAATTTGATTTTTGATTTTATATTATTCTTAATAACCGATGCCATACCAGAAAAAAACAACCCCTAAAGAGCACTTTTGTATTGTTGTTTACTTATAATATTTTAGTTTTCCTTGATCATCTCCTTGATCATCTTCCGAATCGGGTATTTTACTATGGGGCCTTTTTAATATGAGCCAATTTCTCAATAAAGTAATTTCCCGCAAATCGTTATTTCAAAATTTCCCGCAGATTTTGACTGACCCGTTTATTTTATTCTAATGAATGATACAGAAATGATCTATAATTTACAACCTATTATTACTATTTTCTATTACTTTTTATTATCAATTTTAAATTTTGGTAAGTCTGGTTTTTTCAAAAAAAGTTCAGTTATCGTCATCTTGTTCATCGCTTCCGCTAACAATTTCATTCCAAAAATCAATTTCCAATTGTGTAACATCTGCGAAGATCTTCACCAATCTATTCAATCTATTCACATTGATTTTATTTTCATCTTTTTCAAAAACATGTGTATTAAGTAAATTTTCTCCATCCAAACATGCTTGTTCATACCAATCTTCTGCGTAATCATAAAGCCATTGTTTATACAATTTTTTTTTTAACTTATACTCATCTTCTTGATCATTTTTATGCTCAATATCATCATCATTGGGAAAGTTTTTATCAAATAACTCCTTACCATATAATGCTGCTACTCTATATCCATGTAAACAAGGAGCCAATGCCATATTAATCTCTAACCAATCTCCCCCGTTCTTAGCTATATTCATTAAATATGAATTGTAATTCAAACAGGCATCATTCAATTTGATATTATCCAATTCCTCTTCTGAATATCCAATCTTAAATAATTTTAACTTGTGTTGATTGATTTCATTGATAATTGTACTCAATATCTCGACTTCTCTTTCAATACATATCAAATCAGGCGCAACTGATAAAGCTAATGAGTGAATTTTAGCATAGTTTAACAAATATGAATAATCCTGCTTTAAATAAATTTTGAAATTCGAAAGCTTTAACTTTAAACTCCCCATTCTTTTGATAAATTTATGATGAGTATAAGTTTCCCATTTTTCTGAAATTAATGGATGATTGAGTAGATATTTTAAAAACCCACCCTTTTCAAAAGGATGCGAAATCATTACTTCGTTATTAAATTTTTCAAATTTCATCAACTTGTTATTTTCACCCTTAAAATCAAATTGATATTGATAACAATGATTTAATGGCCCATAACCTTTACCAATCGAATTGTCTGCATGAACAATACCATTATGAACATAATTAATTGAATTTCCAACAGAGTCAATCAATGTCAATCCCCTCGCTAAATTCGATGCAATTGATGATGATAATGTGCATCCAGTTCCATGAGTCGCTCTACTGTCCATAAAAAATGATTTGAAAATCACAAATTTTTTACTTTTGGATTGATACAAAATATCTGTTATATAATTTTTTTCATCATTATTAATAATCCAAGGAATATGGCCACCTTTAATCAAAATATTTTTAGCTTTCGAGCTTTCTGTTATTTTAATGCACATTTCTTGAATATCTTGGATTTTGTTAATTTCTTTAGTATTAATATCGTCATTTGATTTTTTAGCAAATTTCTTGTTATAATAATCCGTATCGACAATTGATAAGATTTCCCTGGCCTCTTCGTAATTTGGAGTAATTAAAGTCGAATATTCAAATAGACAATCAATCATCAACTTTAAGTTTTCAGACTTTGATAAGTCAAAGCCTGAAGTGCTAACAATAACAGGATCAACAACCAAAAAATTTTTATAGTTGAATCTGATTAAAGTGTCTTTTAGTGCTTGAATGCCATTTTCACTTAGCATTCCTGTTTTAATCGAGCCAATTTCTAAGTCACTAAAGTTTGCATCCAAAATTTTAATCAAAAACTCATAAGGTATCTCAAACAGATCATAAACTTTTGTGGTATTCTGAGCAGTCAACGCATTGATACAAGTAGCACCATAACAACCATGAGCTGTAATTGTTTTCAAGTCAGCTTCAATACCTGCACCACCAGAGGAATCAGACCCTGCAATTGTTAATACAATAGGCAAGTTAATATGATTTGGGGCAAAAGCATCAGTTTGAGTTAAATCAATTGTCTCAACACCTTCCATTTTTGACATGATGGCTATCTGTGCTCTATTTTCTGTCCTTTTGTTTATACAATAGGAAAAAAATTCAATTTTCATCTAACAGTAATAGCCTGTTTATATATGAAAAAAAATACTCAAGAGGTTTTTCTTGCTCAGGAAATAATACCCAACAAGATCATCTTTTTGACTCACAGAAGCATAAGAAGGGTTTTTTTATGCGGGCGAGTCTTGGAAAACCCATCAAATGAATAAATAAGGAGAATCAGAGCAAAATTGCAAGAGGCAGATATCAAATCAAACAGCTAAAGCCAATTAAGCCAGTGTTTTACAATTTAGTAGCAAAGGTCTCACAGTATATAGAAAAGATGGCATTTGATAAATCAAGAACTGAATATACTCTATATTTGGTTACTGACAGTGGGCTTATTCCAGAGGGGTTGACAATTTACGGTCAAGTTGAAGCAGCGTTGGCAAATGGAGTCACAATTGTCCAGTTAAGGGAGAAAACATTAGAAACTAAGGATTTCATTGAAAGAGCCAATAAGATCCATGAGTTAACTCTGAAATATAAGGTCCCTTTAATTATCAATGATAGGGTGGATGTGCTTCTAGCATGTGGTGCAGAGGGATTACATATTGGGCAAGATGATATGGATCCAATTGTAGCTAGGAAATTGATAGGGGATGACAAGATTTTAGGATTGAGTTGTAGTAAAGAAACAGAAATTGAAAGAGTTATTGACGATTTGGGAGAATCCAAGATTGACTATATTGGAATTGGAGCAGTTTTTCAAACAAATACCAAAAAATTGAAAAAAATTCCATTTGGAAACAAAGGAATTAGGAGATTGTTATTAAAATTGAGGGACTATAAAAATGGGATTGGCAAGGGCATCAAGTCAGTTATAATCGGAGGGTTAAATAAAAGTAATATCCAAGGAGTGTTATACACAAGTTCAGTCCCAGGAAAGGCCACTGATGGCGTTGCAGTTGTTTCATGTATTATGGGGGAGAAGGATGCTGGAAAAGCCACAGTTGATACACTAGATTCAATCCAAAAAGCTGGACCATGGTACAAAAATATTGATAATGGTGGCAATAATAGCGATTTTAAATTGGTTCCAACAGACAAATCAATTTTAAACGTTCAAAGATTAAATCCGTTGGTTCACCATATTACCAATGAAGTTGTTACAAACTTTTCAGCCAATGTTACAATTGCAATTGGGGGGTCGCCTATAATGTCTCAACTTGCTGGAGACTTTAAGGACTTGAAAAAAATACCCAATACCGGTTTTTTATTAAATGCAGGTACTATTACTGAGATTACGATTCCAATTCAAATTGCAGCAATTAAAGAGTACAATTCGTATGGAGTTCCAGTAGTTTTAGATCCTGTTGGATGTGGTGCAACAACAGCAAGAAAGGAGTATATGAAAAAACTATTAAATTCCGAGCATTACTTTTCGGTTATCAAAGGGAACTCAGGAGAGATTTTAACAGCGTCAGATATCGGGCTTGGAGTTGAAATGAAAGGATGTGATGCTATTGAAAACGAAGATAATAACGAAATTTTGATCAAAGCAGCTAAAAAATTGGCTTTGGAACAAAGGTGTATTGTTGTTGTGAGTGGTAAGGAAGACATTATCGTTGATGGGGTGATGGAAGGCAAAGACATAAACTTAGCAGCATATGACCCAAACACACTCACTCAAAGAGCTGTAAAAGTTGTTGGTGGCCATGAACTAATGGGCAAGATTACAGGCTCTGGATGCTCATTGGGAAGCGCCATAACAGCTTTTGTTGCTGCCAGGCAAGCACTGGACACATTTTCCAGTGTTGTAAATGCTGTCAGGTTGTACAACGAGGCTGGCTACAGAGCAGGCATTGTTTCAAAGGGTCCAGGATCGTTTATGGGCAATTTTCTAGACGAGTTGTATCTTCTCAGCAACAGTAGGACAGTGACCAACGATGTTGAAAGCTGGAACAGCAGAATAATCGAGTTATAGTAGAGATGCTAGATCAGAAGAAAACCAGCAATCTGGATGTATGCTCAAATCGGCGTGCATATGTATTCACACGCTCTTACACATAATATCACATCACATAACATATGCATTTTTGTGCATGTATGTGACAAGTACCATGGATTTGGTTCCATCCACCGGCACGGATCTTGCTGCTGTTTCTTTCAGTCTCAAAAGGAGAATGCTTCACCAAAATCACCAAAAGCACCAGAAACACCAGAAACAGATCCAGCTGGCTTTCTTTGTCTCTAATTGTGCTGCAGTTCAATCGCCACTAGTCTCTACATACTAATCCTGCAACTTCTCCAACATGTCCTTGTCCTCGTGGCGACAGATCAACTTTTTCAATTACACACCAATCAAAGATCCTTTTTTCAACACTGACAATCCTTTGTATTCTGACCCAAATCTATCTTCAATATGTTCCACCTCTAATCCTGACTATCTCATCATTGCGACAGACAATGCTATCATAAAGATCATCAACAAGACCTTTCAGGTTGTTTATCAATTCCAAGCCTATGAATTGGGCACAAATATCACTTTTTTAAAGTTTATTGATCTCAATAGTAACGCCAACAATACTAATAACATCGCCAGTCTTCTTAACAACAACGTAAATTCCAATGATAACTTTAACAACGAGAACAGCAACAGCTCAAATAATAATAATAATAACCTGAAATTTCTAGTTTCCATTGGTGAAAAACAAGGCCATCCCATAGTATTGAAATTGTGGAATTTAAACAAATTTATCAAATATATCAATTCTCCATCAAACAATTATAACTTGGAGATTCTTGATAATATCTTCAATTATCATTCCGTTGTTCAAATTCATAATGGTAACAATCAGTATCCCCTCTCGACTTTCTCCAATAATCTAGAATTTTCATTGCTAGCCTTTGGGTTCACCAATGGCTCGACTATTCTAGTTAGAGGTGATTTAGTGCATGATAAAGGTTCCAGACAAAGAGTCATTTACCAATCAAATAATGACCCAATAACTGGGTTGCATTTATTCAAAGTGGATTCAAATTACGATTTCAGCGATATTATTATCAATAATAACACCAACACCAACACCAACACCAACAACAATAACAATAACAATAACAATAATGGAAGTAACGATCCTAATAATAACATCAATATCACCGCTATTAATAATATCAATGACGATAACCCAATAACACAATCAGTTTTAAATTCTAATGATTACTTGCTTTACATAATAACCACTTCTAAAATCTTGGTTTTTGAAACAAATGGAAAGAGTATCAATAAACCACTACATGTCTTGGAAAATCACTATGGCTCAAATCTTTATTGCAATGATATCCTATACAACAATAACTTAATTATAAGTAACTCAATAACAAATTCAATTGATTTTTATAACTTCAAATACTCAAAAATTAACTCAATCAGCAATCTAAATTTCAATAAACTAAAACTATTCAATTATCTAAATAAATACCTACTAATAGTATCTTCAATTGACACCTCCTTTACTTTAAACATTAACAAAAAAACAAATGATATTTTGAACTTATCTTCAAATAATTCATTCAAAACAACAAGAATTCTAATGCTTGACTACACACATAACTTTATAACATTTAACTTAACCATTTCAAACAACATTTCAAACATTTTCTTCATGTGGAACAACCTATATCTCCTATCAACTAACGGCATTCTATACAAATTGTCTGAAAAATCAATTAATCAAAAAATTGATTTATTAATTCAAAGAAACTTATACCCAATTTCAATTCAATTGGTTCAGGAACAATTAATTCTACAGTCAAACATTGATTCTGCTACTGTCACTACTACCGCCACCACCACCACAACCATTAATAATACCACTTCCATCGCTAGTTCTACCAACGAGAGCGATGATTTTAATGAGTCGACGAATAAATTGACTAAAAGAGATTTGCTACTAATAAAAAAAAAATATGGAGATTACTTATTTTCAAAAAATGAATTTGAAGATTCAATAAATCAATATATTCAAGCAATTGAGTTAAACAATAATAATATCACAATCAATATTATATTAAAATTCAAAAATAATGACAAGATTTTATTGTTAACCAGTTATCTAGAAAATCTATTCAATTTTCAAAAAAAGCTTTTTTATAAAAGTTTAGATGAGGAAAATCAGCAATTACAATCTTTTGATGGTAATTCCATCTTAACATCTTTAAACCAATTCAACAATAACTCTAAAAACTCGTTTAATGAAGAATATTTAACTTTGTTACTATGCAACTATTGTAAACTAAAAGATTTAAATAAATTGAATAATTTCATCCATCAAATTGAAATAATTAAATTCCAATCAATTACAAATAACAGCCCCAATTCTAATACCAATTCAAATGTTGTCATTAACAATACCAATAATAATATTCCTGAGCTAAACTTCGACATTGATTTAATTACAGACTTGTTACTAAAAATCAATTTTTACAAAATTGCATTGAAGTTTTCTTTAATTTTCAAAAATTATTCATTGATTTTGGAGTTATTGATCAATAAATTTAAATCTTATAAATTATCATTAAATTTTCTAAGGGTTTTGCAAATTAATGATTTGTTAAACTTGTTAATATCAGATTTAAATGCAAATTATGCTAAAACATTATTACATTACTTGCCACTTGAGACAACTAAGCTTTTGATTGATGTTTTCACTGGAATTTACAAACCTCAGGACTCTGAGGTATTGATATATAAACAATTTGATGCTTTAGTCAATAAAGACGAAATTATAGATAAAAACTCAAGCTCAGAGAACAACACTTATAATGATGAGAAAGATGACCAAAATAAAAATGAAAATAAACAAGAAAATAAAATATTTAATTCCGATCAAGACATCGCTAATCCTGTTATTCAAAGTTATAATTCGTTTGTTCAATATCTTGCAACATTGGGAGGTGCTGCTTCTAATATGCCTATAAATGGACCAGGATTAGCAGGTGTTACTTCATCAAGTCAGTTGGAAACACAATTAAAGAAACAAATTCCAACATATCAACCTCCTAGACCAAGACTAATTTTTTCATCATTTGTTAATAATCCAAGCGAATTTGTCATCTTTCTTGAAGCTTGCTTGCAATCATTTGATAAATTTGATAAATTTAATACAAACGTTAAAGATAAAAAGGATTTATTGATCACATTGTTTGAAATGTATTTAACACTATCTAATGACTTGAGTTATTCGAAAGACAAAAAAAACAAGAAAGAATGGGAATCTAAAGCAATCAAGTTGTATAAAAGTTATAAGGAACTTATGGATTATACATCAGTTTTGCTAATTTGTAATCTAAACAACTTTCAGAATGATGACCTATTATTAGATGAAAATGAAAATGATAATCCAAGGAGTGTTTTTAGGGGAGAAACATCAACTTCAAGCAAGAAAATTGAATTAATCGAAGATATTGATGAATTGGAAAACTGGAATGAAAAGGACGATATTAATTTTTCATGGTTTGATAATTTCAATTACAGTGGATTAAGTATTGAGAAACCAAAGGACAAAGAAGATGACAAAGACTCTGAAAAGGATGAGAAAGCAATTGGAGGAGAAAGTGAAGACGATCTTCCAGGGTATAATCACGTTGAATTGTTGCGATCGAGTTTGTTGTCAGGAAATATCTCAAGATCTATTAAGATACTAAGAAAATTTGGGGATAAATTGCCAGAGTTATACAATGTCACATTAATATTGATAATCAAGCTAAATTCAAATGACTTTTTAAATAACAAATTTGGGATCAAAAACTTCTTAATCTTGTTGAATAAAATCCTAAAATACAATTTGATGTCATTGATTGATTTAATAAAAATATTATCGTTGAATAATTTGATTAAAATTAAATTTATAAAACATTTTTTGATCAACTATATTAATTTTAAGAACTTTGAAATTGAGAAGAATTTAAAATTGTACAATTATTATAAAAAGGAAATTGAAGTCAAAAAGGCCGAAATCAGGAATATAATGAATGTCTCGGTCGACAAAAAAAAGTTCAAAGAAGGAAAAAAGACAAGCAAAAACAGCTGGGAAAACAAAGATTCCAGTGGCAATAATACTTACACTGATCCTAATAGAGATGGAAGAGAGAGCGATATTGATCTGAATGATGGAGAAGAAGATGATTTTATAGTTTTGAATAACTTGAAATGCAATGTTTGTTCGCAAACTTTAGATTTCCCAATTATTCATTTTATTTGTCATCATTCTTATCATCAGCGTTGTTTATCGGATTATAATTATGATATTAATGGAAGCGAAAACAACAATATGTCAGATGATAATGAGTTATTAGACGGCCAACTTGGTATTATGGACAATTCGTTGAATGATATCACGAATACGTATAGTGATAAAACTCGAAAATGCCCCAAATGTGTTTCAGAAATGGATGCTATAAAGGCCATAAGAGCTTCCCAAGATGAAATTGGTGAAAGAAATGACTTGTTCAAGATTGCTCTTAAAGATTCAGATGACAAATTCAAAGTTATTACTGATTTTTACGGCAGAGGGGCAATGGAACAGGTTAGGTATGTTTTACAATAAAACCTCCTGGGCCAGGCAACAACAATTTAATTTAAAAAGTGATAATAAGTGGATAGGGAAATAGATAATACCACAACTCGAGAGAAAGTTTTTGTATGTTATAAAAAGCACACAAAATCAAAACAAAAAAAAGCTAAAGCAGACAAAAACCCCAAATAGACCTACATCGAGAATTGAGCCAATCAATTTTTTGCCCAGCAGAAGAAACAAAAGAAAGTGAAACCGATCATGTCTCACACTGAAATCATACTACAGGGCCCAAGCTACAGTTTTGTTAATAGTTCATAAAAGTTGGTGGTTTTTATTAAATTAGTTTCATTATTTGCTAGAGGTTTGTTAGAACAAAATGCTGCTAAAAGAAAGTGCCGGAAGAACTGAAGAAACAAGTAAGATAATTGAAGATTGATCCATTAAACAGTTAAAAGAATAATAGTAATAATAAAAGTAAAGGATTAAGAATTCAAGAATTAAAGCTAGATATACAAACAGATATATATATGAGCAGCTAAATAGATGATTATCAAGCAACAAATTACTAAATAATAAAATATTATTAGAAGTTATAACATAGCAATAACGAAAGTAAAATTAAAATTATAAGTATAAGTATAAGCGTAAATATTAGTATCAGTATCAATATTAGTATTAGTAAATATCAGTATAAGCGTAAGAAGAAAAAAAGTACCAGAAATAGTGGTTGAGGTTAAATAAAACAATATCAAATAAAATAGTTGAAAATATCAGTGAAGTAAGACTTGCAAAGTCAGCAGTTATAATTTAGTTGCAATTAGCTATAATTTAGAAACGCATTTTTCCTTTCCAAGTGCCTTAATAACTAGCTCTTTCTTCATTCTTCTGTTGTACCTGCTGTCTTTATTGATATGGCACAACTTGATATGCCTGGTCAAAGAGTCTTTTCTTGCTGGACATTTACCACAGATCTTGCACTGGAATTTGGGAGTGTCGTCTGAAGAAGTAGTAGCAGCGATTAATGGGACGACATAGATATGTGCTGGTCTTTCAGAAGCACTGTTGGTAGATCTTCTTCTTGGAGCATACGAAGTCGAGGCTCTTGAGGAGTGTGGGCTTCTGGAAGTTGAGCTTTGTTTTCTGATGCCTCCCGAGGTTGAGGTGCCTGTGGAACCTCTGGAAACTGCTGAGTTGCTTCTGCTTCTTGGATTGGGCAATTCGAAATTGTGCTGAGACAAACAATGTCTCTTCAATTCAGCTCTTCTTGGTAGCCCAACATATCTCCAAATGCAATCGTCAAATGGGCACTTATATGCTCTATCAATTTTGTTGCTGTCCAAGTGCTCAGCAAAATCAACAAGGGTACAAAATGGTAGCGAGCAATGAGCACATTTATAAGAACCCTTCTTGGGTTTTCTCAACGCAGATTCCCATAATCTTCTGTCTTTTTTCAAGCAATCAACGATAGATTGTCCATTAAAATCTGAACGAATAATTGTTTCAAGTTGACTATAATCCATTTCAGCCAATCTTTCTTTTTGGGCATTATTATTGAGTGTGTGGTTGACAGGCTGATTAATGTCATCGAAAAGTAAAGTGTTATTAAACTCATTGGTAGCCACATTAAACAGGTTTGGGCTTAAAGTGATACTTGAAGCACCAGCAGTAATGTCATTGATAAAAGTGCCTAAAAGAGGAGATGAAGAGCTGGATGAAATAATGCCCGAATCAACTGGAACTTGGGATAAAAATGGAGCTGCTTGTAAGACTGGGTAGTTGACTGGTGCACCTTGAATTTGAGGACATTCAATAACATTAGAAGTTGTGAAACAAAAATTGTTTATGTTGTTTATGTTGTTTATGTTGTTTATGTTATTTATGTTGTTTATGCTGTTTATGTTATTTATGTTGTTTATGCTGTTTATGTTATTTATGTTGTTTATACCATTTATACCATTTATACCGTTTATATTGTTTACATCGTTAAAACTATCAAAACCATTAAAGTAAAAAGGAGCTGATGAAGAGGAAGAGGAAGAGCAGGGCAATGATGAAGAGCAGGAGCTGCTGGTTCCAATAATTGGTGAACTATTAATGATGTTTTGAGTTTTGGTATTAATTCTCTTGTAAATTGGATTATTCATCAACTGGTTTGGATCTTGATGATTATAGTTATTATTAAAAACTGGAGCAACTTTTGGTGGATCAATTGGAGAGTTAATAATAACTGGATCGATATTACCAGGATAACTTTCAATAGATAAATTACGATCATTATTGTTTAAAAAAACATCTGCGGAAACAACAGCAGAATATTCAGTGCCATTTTCACTAAAAATAGTTGTTGAAAGGTTATTAGATGAAGCGATTGAGTTTATCTCATTGGAAACTTGGTGGTTTAATACATTTTCAAACTGTATATTATATTTGGGATCATTAACTTCATTATTGATATTATTAGTGTTAATACTACTGATGTTATTGATGTTATCAATATTGTAAAATGGTGAAGATTGAAGCCCATTTGAAGAAGTGCTGGTTTCGTTGCTTGCTGCTAAAGCTTTTTGATCGGAAAAAGATTCTAAGTCGTCAATATATCTAGCAATTGAATCGGATGAATTCATCAAGTTTGTGTTTGGCGATTCTTGGAATAAATCTTCAATAATATTGGTTGGATTCATGGTATTAAAGTTGGCAGTATTATTCTCGTTATTGTTAGTAAAATTAGGTTGACCAATATAAGGAGTTGATAAATTAAACTTAAAATCCATAATTTTCTCCTTTTTCTTTCCTTTTTATATTATTTAGGGATATTGTTATGTATTCTTTTGTTATAAATCGAGCTATTTACTGAGAGTTGTATATTGACAATAAACTGCTCGTAGTGGAGTAATAAATCTGTTTGTGTTGTTTTGCTTTTTTTTTTTAGATAGGTCGCTAAGTAAATTGTCGATAACTGGTCAAAGAGGTTTTCTGGAATTAGAAATTAAACAAGAGTGATTAATTGGGCGAGTGACTGTTTATACAGTACATCAAGGGAGATTTGTGATTATTAAAACAACAAGATAAGAATAAAAAATTGTAAGTCGGAAAATAAATGAAAGAAATGAAGCATTTAAATATTATTTTTCTTTACGTTGATTTATAGATGAATAAAAGATCTAAAATTGAAAATTCATCAAAGACAAAGTAATGAATCGATTAAAAAAAAAGAAAAAGTGAAAGTAAGAGTAAAATAAAACTTTAACAACATAATTGTAATAGAAAATCTATCATATAATGGTCCCAAAGTATTGATTGATTAAATTTACCTTGAATAATTACAATAGAATAAATTAAAATAAGTTAAATTAAAATAAATTAAATAATAAAAGAATGTTTAGTTAATTAATTTATTATTTTCTAAAACAAAAGAAAATTTTCATTTATTCTTAAAAAAAGAATTGAATTTGATTTAAAATTGTTTTTTTTTTCATACTAAAAAACAGGAATATAAAATTGTCCCATTTTAAGGTTCGCGTCCAAAAGGGGAAAGGACAGGATTCAATCATCCAATTCATATTTAGCTCATAAATCCAGAAATTTCTAACTAAGACGATAGTTCAGTGGAATAAAGAAATCATGTTTTTGCTGTGCCAGAAACTGATTGGATTTACAGTGCGCTTAAGAACATTGCATAATATCTGTTTTATCTAACACATAAGGAAGATAACAAGCATGAAAAATCGTTGTAGAACTCGGTTAAAAATCAAAAATTCATGAATCGTTAACAAAGAAACTGTTAAATTAATAGAAATCTAGTTTTTGATTCAAAATTTAAATTGCATAAGGTGGTAGATGTTAGTGAAATTTAAATCATTGTATGAATTTTATCTGCAATTTATTTTATTGTAGTGTATTGCAGTATATCGTAGTATATTGTATTGTAGTTTTGTGAGTGTAAAATCATGAACCATAGCAAGTTTCATTATAATTAGATTTGCTAAATGTGATATAGAATTTGGATTGAATTGATTTCCTTTCAATCTTTAACGACATAAGCGATTGAACAATATAATAATTTACAATTAAGTTTAAACAAAATGTTGACTTGTAGACCATGGTCTTAAGCAAAGAGTTTCAGCCTAGAACAAAAAAAGTGAAAAAAAATGACTTGAGCATTAAAACAGCCAAAAAAATTGTAAGAAAGATATCAAAAATGCCAAAAATAAAATGAGCAAAATACAATTCAAGACAACTAGAAGAATCCAAAGTAGACTCCAGCACTTTGCTACAACAAAAAACAAGAAGCCTGAACCAACGGAAAAAGCAGTATTGGAGTTATTGTTCAGGAAGCGCAAACAGACAATTTTGGAGCGAAGAGAAAGTCCAAGACATGTATCTTTCAAGGTAGTTGAATTACCAAAAATATCAGATAACCACAGTCAGTAGATTTTAGCAAATAGAAATAGTGATGGAATCCTGTAAAGTAGAAATGGTGTCTGAGACTCCCAAACCCAAACTTGAGAAATTCAGAAAGTGGAACGGGAGGGAGCTGTCCCGAAAAGAGCCCTGAGCCAAAAATACAATATGCGTTGTGCAGCGGGTGACGTTGCTCTCCCACATCAATACGCTGTGTCCCGCATGACGCAGCACGCAGAAGTATGCACATATGCAGCTGGGCTCCAAACTGGAAAATGGCTGTAATGGAAAAGTTCTTTCGTAGGAAGTGTTGGGCTGGAGGTTGCTGAGAAATTGCTGTGATTCGAGACGATGAAAAGGTTGTCTGATTTTTTTTGTTGGTTGGAACTACAGCTGCAATGTGGAACAGCAAAACATAAAAGGTCGTTCAAGAAAGCCTTCAGAGAGATTTGAATGAAAGACAGTGTAAAGCGAGATACAGAGCGTAAATTGTAATTTGGAATACATCCGATATTATGAGTGGAGCCGAATGAAAAATAGAAATTTATTTAGATTGGTAGTGTGATCTCGAATGGGATTAGTAAATATGAAAGTGTATTTTCAAAGCAAAAGCAAAAGCAAAAGCAAAAGCAAAAGCAAAAGCAAAATAAGGCTAAAATCAAGGAAAAATCTGGTAGATTTGATATCCAAATTAAAATAGATTTTGATATGTATTAAGAAATTTAGAAGATCTTTGAAAGGTTTGCTAGGTTAAGTTTTCATTTATACATTGTGTGTGATTGTGAGCCCAAGTTATATTTTGATAACATGAATAATAAATAAAACATTGAAAGAGTAGTTTTATCTTAATACAGTGTATCAAAAAATGTGATGGAAGATATTGGGAAGATAAAATTAGAAAGTGGCGGATTTATAAGAACTGAATATATAATGCAATGTAATATAATATAATTTTAGTGAACAATCTAAACAGAGATTATTGAGAGGATTGTCCGGAACGATATTTAGAAAATGGGATTAAGTTAATGAATAAAATATTTTCAATCTCAAATCCAAATCCAAAACAAGGTATATAAGAATTACTCGATTGAAAATACAAAATAGTTAATGATTTATAAATAAGGATGTGAATTATTCGGTTAAAAAGTTTATTAAATCTTAAAGGATGGATAGAAATTAATAAATGGGGAACAAAAGAATAAGTAACTAACTAACTAACTAACTAACTAACTAAATAGAAATGTTAATGGTAATGGTAATGGTAATAGAGAGTATCAGTAGTGGTGGTGGTTGATAGAAGTGTATATGTAAAAGTTTAAGTGAAAGAAATTTAAGTTTTTATATTAGAAAGAGAATAATTAATAAATATTAAAAACCCCAAGTTTAAAAAAGAAAACTGCCTAATATTGATAAGAAAACAAGATTAAAATAAGGACAACATTTTGATGGTATTAAAGCAACAAGAAGAAAGGAACAAGAAAAAAGAAAAAAAAAACAAATTGAAAGTGAAAGAGAATAAACTGGGACTATTGTGAAAACGGAAAAGAGATAAATAAAACGATTGGGGAAAAAGAAATGGGGGATAGGAAACAATAGAGAGGGCTTTTGAATAATAAAAAGGAATAAAGTCAGTAAGAAATGGAAATGAAAACAAAAATAAAACCAGATTGAAAAAAGCGATTAAGAAATAATTTCATTTTTGGAATTAATATTTGGCAAATTATATTTTAAAGTTGGAACGAGTTAAAATAAGAGAAATGAAAAGATACGTGAGGATATGGAAACCGAAAAAAAGAATGAAAATGATGAAATGGAGAGAACAAATGAATTTAACCGGTAAAATAAAAACAAAAAAAAAGAGAAAAGGTATGGTATGGTATGGCAAGAATATTGGGAGAAAATGAAAATGAAAATGAAAATGAAAATGAAAATGAAAATGAAAATGAAAGTGAAAGTGAAAGTGAAAGTGGAAGTAGAAGTGGAGGTGAAAAGGAATTAAATGAACAGATTGATAAAAATTTAGTTGTGGTTATAATTATTTTTAACTATTTATTATTTTATGGTGTTATTTTATGGTGTTATTTTATGGTATTATTGAATGTTATTTTATTTTAAATAATATGGGATAGATTAAAAATGAGAAAAAGAATTGCATCATTATAGATATTAAGTTGAGATAATTAATAAAAAGATTTTCGAATAATAGAAAAAAAAATTAAATGAGAAAATAAGTTGGATAATTGAATAGTAATACAAGTTAGAAGTTGTAAAATTTTATTATCAATACTATTATCAATATAATAAGTATTATAGATACTATAGGTATTATAAACATTAGTAATAATAATTGTAATTATTATAATAGCGGTATGTTGAGTATACAGAATACAAAAACGAGGGTGAATGTAAAGATGTAGCGACAACTTACCATAAATTAATGGGAAACATAATTGGAAAAAAATAATAATTTTACATGTGTGCAAAGTAAACAAAAAACAACCAAAAAATGAAATGAAATGAAATGTAATAAAATAAAGTAAAAAATAAAAAAAGCTTTGATACTGAAAAGTAGTTTCAAAATAAGAAGTTAGGCAAGTTGGTGTGAGCTCGAAACAGAGACTGACAGAGAAATGGGAATAAAAATAACAATCAAACAAATGGAGTAAATACAAGTGAATAATCTCAAACCAGAGAGACAAATACAAGAAGCCGATAAAGATAGGAGCAGAATGTAGACCAACCCTACAATGTAGAGTAGAGTAGAGTAGAGTAGAGAAGAGTAGAAGAGAGTAGATCAGAATGGTATAGATTGAAAGAGATTAATAGTGATCAAGGTGGTGGGTAATGGAGACGAATTGGTTATATTAAAGGTGGTGATAGCATAGATTAATAGAATTAAATTAGAGATTGTGGGCGAGGAATTTAAGTTGGCGAACTGAAATGGTTAAAGTGTAAGTTTATAAGGATAATAATGGGAAACAAAGGAATAAAAACAACAATACAGAAGAAGGATGGAGATTAAAAAAAATTATCAGAGAGAAGAAAACAAGGCCAATAAGAAAATAAGGCCAATAAGAAAATAAGAAGAGAAAAAGAGCATAATGGAGAGCATAATAGAGGATGCTGGAGGATGCTGGATGATAATAGGAAAAGAAGTAAGGACAAAAAGAATGAAGCAGATGGGAGAAAAAGCACCAGAGTTTGGAAGCACAAAAAGCCCTGTTGTTCCAAAAAGCAGAGAAATTAGGTTGGCTGTCAATAAACGGGATTGAAGACGTCATTGGTGGTGCAGACAGAATTTGAGCAGAAAAGCAAATATCTCCCGAATTTTTGGAATAGCAAACAGTGGCAGACAAACAAAATGGAAAATGGAATCTGGACCAGTTTGGCAAACCGTGCATATATTTCGTAGGCAGAGATATTTTGGCGGATAAGCTGAAAAACAAGAAAGAGCTCAAGTATCGGGGTTATGGCAGGGCCGGAATGAAGGGGTCGGTATAGCAGATCATAACATTTGCCCAGACTTGATGTTATGCGTAAAAAATACAACAGGATGCCTGCCAAGATCAAAGTTAACTGGATAGTATGAAAAGTATTATTAATGGTGCTTGATAGGGTAACGCGGAATATATAGTTGGGTGCTATAAAGCTAAACATTAAGAATTGAAGAAACGATCTAGAATTACCGAGACAAAACTCTTAGAATTACTGTGCATGCAAAAGAAAAGCATTAGTGAAGAGTGCAAGAGTTGCAAAAAGAGTAGGGAATGATAAATTCCATAACGCTGGCTCTTGTGAGAATCTGCAACACAGAGTTTGTGGTATTTCCCGCACGAACAATACGAGAACGACGGGAAGGAGTTTGAGAATAGGGAAGGAAAGCAGGTGAATAGGGAATGGCAAAGCATTGCGGTTGCAACTGGACGATGGAAATTTGCGGCGAATCATGCCAGGGAGGTGGAGCAGGGCCAGAAGAGTGGGTCCGAAGGTTGGAACTGTTTTTCAGGAGAGGATGGAGCTTGACGAGACGCTTGACGAGACGCTCCCTCCCCTGCACCTCGAGGCGTGTTGCCACCACTACGACCAGATACCAGGTTTTGGCGTCGACACCGACTAGTGTGCAGTGGCGGAAGGCCCTCCGGCAGTGCAACCGCAAAAGACAGAGAGTGCCCGTAGGCACCTGCTAAGCACGCATGGCACGTGCATGCTGACCAATGGGGCACCTGGATGTGGCACCTCTGGCGGGCGTGGCCGGCGCACGGGCAGCAGGTCAGCGGGTGGTGGAGCGGCGTAGGCTTTGGATCAAAGCTGGGACGAGCAGCTGAAGAGCGAGGTGAGGAAACAGTGAAGTAGGAGCTGAAGCAGCAAAGAAGAACCAGCACTAGCACCACCTCCGACGCCAGCTCCACCTTCTCCAGCATCCGCGTCGTTCCAGCTGCCCCCGACGCTCTTCCCGCCGAGAACCGCCCCAGCTGCTGCTCCAGCTTCTAAGCTCTAGCTTTCCACCGGCCCTCCTTCTTCCGCTGCCTCTGCTGCCCCTGCTGCTCCTGCCTCTGGCGCACCGGCCCCTTCTGCCTCCACTCCAGACTCTTCAGACTCTCCAGACTCTTCTCCAGCTCCGGCTCTGAGTGCAGGATTATTAATCATCTAGCTGCCTCAGCACTGCTCTCTTCTCTCACGCTTTCCAACAGCAGTCCCAGCTATCAGCGAGCAACAAGCTATTTCTAGGTAACTTCCTACCTATCTCACACTTGGTACTATCCCAGTGTATCTCATCTGCCATCGTCCACTACTCTTATCCAGCAGTGTCTGCTATCGCTTGCTACCTCTCTGTCTTTCCATTCAATTGTATCAATACTCTATCAATACTTTATCAGCACTTCCATTCCATTCCAGCTCCAGCTCCAGCTTCAATTTTAGTTTTGCTATTATTTTCACTTTATATCTATCTGTATCTGTATCTGTATCTGTATCTGTATCTGTATCTATATCTATACCTATACTTATACTTATACTTATATTTATATTTAAATTCAGATTTCTATTTTTGATTTCTATTTTTGATTTCTCCTTTGGTTTCTTCTTTGGTTTCTTCGTTGATTTCATCTCTAATTTCGTTTTTTAATCGCTTCAATTTCAATTGCAATTGCAATTTCAATTCAAATCCAGATCAAATCCAAATCCAAAATTCAAATCAAATCAAATTAAATCAAACCAAACCAAACCAAATCAAATTCAAATCCGATTATACTATACCATCACACTTGATCTCTCCAATCAAATCATTTAATTCATCTATATATATTCCACCTCGTCATCCCTTAATCTTCTATTTTTGCCTTCTTTCCCTTTTTGCTTCCAAAAATGAATCACCAGTTATTCGATCTAGAACATCCTAGCTTGTCTTCTGCTAACGATATATTTGATTTTGATTTCGATACTCCCATGAGTCCCTCCGAATCAAACAACCACATCAATATCCTACACAATAATATCGAAAATAACAACCATCCCAACAACACAAACCTCTCCATCAATAATATCAATAATGTCAATAATGTCAATAATAATAATAATAATAATAATAATAATAATAATAATAATAATAATAATCTCAATAATAACAACAACAACAACAACAACTACTCTAATAACTCAAACATAAACAACCAGTTTAACGTCACCACTGACAACAATAACTACTCAACATACATAAATAACCACTCGAGTTTGTCCTCTGATATATTCAGCAACAACGCCTTCAACTTCACCTACAGCTCCCCCAATACAACCTCCAACTTGACTTCAAATTTAAACACCAACAACCTCAAAAACAACCCTTTAAACTCAATCTACACCACCAATAACACATCCTCTCTTAACATCAACAACAACACCAACAAAAATAATAACGCTTCTCTATTTAGCTCAATTGATATGCAGTTGCTATCAAACACAAATAACACTCCCTCTCTCAACAACAACAATAACGCCCACAACAATTCCATCCCTATTGACCCATCCTACAACCAAAGAAATAGCTACAACCCAAGCTTCCTCAATCCAATAAGAAACCCAAATTTAAATACAATAAATACTAACAACCACTACTACAATCTATCTTTCAATCACAAATACTACAATAATAATAATAATAATAATAATAACAACAATAACAATAATAGTAACAATAACAATAACAATAACATTAATAACAACAGTAACGCTAACGCCAATGCTAACACCAACTCCAACTCCAACACTAACAACAACCCTAATCATCACCATAACAACTCCATCTTTCACAATAACCTTAATTCTGCTAGAATCAGAAGAGAAAGCATTGCTCACTCCCAAGGTATGGGTGGGGTCAGTTGGGGTACTTTCACCATCGGTTCCTGGCTAAAGGATGAAGTCCTAACGAACTCAAACTTCATATCAATGCCCACTGCTCAATCAAACTTCTCAGACGATACCTCAAACTACCTTGCAAATCTTGAGGCTGAGTATTGCAAAGACTACTACTGCTGTGGCGAGTCTCTACCTTCTTTACACGATTTGCTAAAACACTACGAAGAATCACATCTAACTTCTTCTCCCACAAACGATCCTGCCCAAAGAAGAGCCTACGATTTAACTATAGCAAATTTAACAGAAGCTGTATCGACAAATGAAGTCTTCCTATCCGATGACGGCGACGATAACAATCTACTCAACAACAACAACAACAACAACAACAACAACAACAACATTCCCACCAATAAAATTCAAATTCACAATCTCAATACAAACTCAAAAAATATCATTAACATTAAAAACAATCACTCCAATAACAGTAATAATAATAACAATAATCACAACAGTAATAACCAGATTCTTCTTCAAAACGGTAATAACATTAATATCACTAATAATATTACAAATAATACTAACGCCGAAAATCTCACTAATGGAATTTTGCATAACAGTTCTAATGTAAATATACTGAATGATAGCAAAAATAATTACACTATAAATAATAGTAATTTCAAGAATCTAGCGAACGGTGATGACTTGCCCTTAAATATCAATGGCAATATCAGCAAGCACTTGACCGATAACTTTTCTAACGTCAATGGTATCAATCATCTAATACATCACAACAATAGTAACCATAGTCTAAATATCACTAACAATAACAATAACAACAACAACAACAACAACAACAATAATAATAATAATAATAATAATAATAATAATA